>JAQQSW010015198.1:0-11940 GCA_028646575.1 Pseudocheirus occidentalis | reverse complement strand
AATTTTATGTGTTTGCATTGATAGAAAAATTTCACTTGGTTTTCTTTCGAATAGCCAGGATTTGTACAGAGTATTAAGGATTACAAAAATCTTTACCAATATTGTCTTTGGTTTTTTTCCTCACAACAGACAGGTGCCATTTCCATTTTCTCTATGGGGAGACCGAGGCAAGTGAGTTAAGGTCAAGGTCATACAGCGAGTTTAATGGTGGAATTAGAACTCAGGTCTTCCTAATTCCTGAGCTGTGGTGTATCTGTCTATTCACTTTGCCACCAAGGGCTTAGGTTTGTGTTTTGTTTTGTTTAACACCAACCAGTGGGGGAAGGAGTTTCGAAGTTAGGTAATTAAACCCTCACTTCTTCCCCCTCCTCCCCAGCCCTTAAATTGCTGCCAAATAATTGATTTGACTAAACATTTGTTTTGATATTTGTACAGATCCTTCCCTGGGAGCTCTCCTTGTAGCTTTCCTGTCACTGTTTCTGTTGAACTGTATTTCTCTCAGGTCACTTGGCTTTCTATTGTCTGCCGAGTACAGCAGCTGTGTTTAGATAATAGATCTAATCCCAGGAATCCTTGAACTTTTTATACTTAAGTTGAACTTCTGAGTGTTATAAAAGAAATGTGAATGTGAAAGGCACTGAATGCTAGGGCCTTGTATGGAGACCGTACAGGTGGTTGGTTTTCTTCCCTAAAGACCAATTCTTGAGAGAATGCCTGGTGATGAATAATAAACTTAATTATCCTAAAACAAAGTTTCTTGCGTATCTGATTTGATGGGAAATTGCCTTGGAAGGGTGAGCTGTGACTCAAGTGTTAAATTGAGTATAATATAAAATAATTGAAATTTTGTAATTCATTTAGGCAGCCAGTTTGAACTTTAATTAGGCCTTTTTAAAAAAGTATATAGCAAGATTTCTCTGAATAAATTATCAAATAAATGGAACTCTTATTTTTCTTGAAGTTAATAAAACAGTACCCTAATTTTTTATCTTAGTTGTCTCTTAGAAAATAAATTTATGCCGATAGGATTAGCAAAAAGACTAATATAATTTGGGGGGATGAATTTTTATAAACAGTGACTGTGCACTATTTCAACAAAGTATTAGAAGTCGTTGAGTATCTGCTTTAATGAACTGTTATGAATACTTTGTAATTATCCTCCTACTTGTTTTTAAATATTTCCAAGTATTTTATAAGTTGAGTATCTCCTTTCCCCTCCTATCTTATACATTAATTTGAGCAGAACCCAGTTTTCTTAGAAATAGTAAAGCAAAATTGAGTCTAGGAACTATGCCATCTCCAAATTAGAGTATGGTCACTGTGATTTTAATGTTATTCACAATAAGACGTTGTTACATCTTAGGAACTGACCAGGAAATGAAAGTTGATGACCTAAATTAGCTTTTATTTATTCTTTGTTTTTTTGCAAGGCAGTGGTGTTAAGTGACTTGCCCAGAGTCACACAGCTAATAAATATCAAGTGTCTGAGGCCAAATTTGAACTCCAGTCCTCCTGACTCCAGGGCTAGTGCTCTATGCTACCTAGCTGCCCCTTAGATAGCTTTTAAGTAAATGCTTTGTTGGCATTTGATAGCTATGTGAATATAGGCAAGTAATTTAAATTCTCTAAGCCTCAGTTCCCACATCTGTAAAATGAGGGAGTTGAACTAAGACTCTTCCAGCTCTAAAGCTGTGATGCCATGATACTTGAAAGTTAGACTTTGTTCTGTGCTTTAGGGACTTGCAATTTTATCAGTGTGGGCATTTTCTCCATCCCTACAAAAACCACTTTGTAACTTAATAAGTAAACTTTGAGGTGTGCTATGACTGAAAAAATATCACTTTGTGGCCAGTCTGATGGGGAGTTCTGAAAGGTAGGCTGCTTCTTGGACAATAGACACATATAGTCTATCATCATTCTCAAAAGACTTTCTAGATGGGTAGGACCAACCAGGATATATAGTATAGCTTTCCAAGGTCACAGTAAGACATCACGAGATAGACTTTGAACCAGCATGATCAAGAGTTCCTTAGTTAACCTGGTTTGTACAGTATATAACATTTATCATATTTTATGCAATATTGTTTTATAATAACCTATTCTTATAGCTAAACTAAGGATGAATGGATTAAATATAAAGATACTTGTAAAACTAGATTTTGATACTAAATAATCCTGTAAAGAATGAACAGATGTATATTTTGCAGTATATTTCCTTTTAACATCATTCATCAGTTCACTTAATATAAGGCATTTTTGTTTTTGCTACTTTCATACTTTTGCGGTATTGTAATAACAATGCCAAAAAAAAATGGCCACAAAAAACCTGGGAGGTAATATGTTTCTAATTAAGAATTGTCTTTTTTAGTCCAAGTTTTGAGGAGATCACTAACTAGGCGTGTCCCTTTTTGGCTTCCCTTAGGCAAGTATACTAATATTTCCTTGGGAATGAAAAAATGTAATGCTTAATGCCACATAGCTGAAATAAAACACGTATTCCATTTACAGAAAATAAAAGACCTCACAAATATAAACTCTGAAGAATTTTAAACTCCACCATCTTTTCCTTTATGTGTTTTTGTAAGAAAGCTGTGAGTGAACAGGAATTCAGAACTCCTTGGGTCACTCCTAGAAGAGCAGGCAATGAGGAAGACAGAACTGTGATTTGATTATCCTTCTGGTTGCAGGTGTTGACATGATTCCAGAATTTGCCATATAAACAGATGTGAATATGGATATTATGTCCACATCCTTAGTTTTGAAATTCTTCAGAATTCTCAGGAGCACTCAGTTTCATTGGCCAAGTGACTGTTGCCAGTGGATTCTCTGGGGTGAAAGCTTGTGTCTTATGGTGGTCTGTGAGTCTTTAACTCATCAGTATAATGGGGCTTACCCAGAGGTGGAGCAGTAGGCAACAAGTTCCCCAAAGTTTTCCTCTGTCTGCTGATTACACACACAGTTTGAAATTCAGTTTAAAATTCTTAGATTTCATGTTATCATTCCAATGGGTGTTTAAATGGTATTGTCTTAAAAACAATTGGGCAATGCCTTCTTCTTTACCCATCACTTTTCTAACAACTGTCTAGCAGTAGTTGGCTGTTCCTAAATTCAAACCTGTAAAAAGTGGTTCTTCTGTTCCCTGTTAATCTATTCATTAACCAAAAAAACTGAGAGCTTTATAGACTTCAGAGTTTAAGTGCCCACTATGTCCACAATTCCCTGTCCTACAAGGAGCTGTTCAATTCATTCTTTCATTATTCATCTAAGATAATTAGGGCACAGTCCCAACCCCACTGACTTTTTAGTTAAGGTGGGGTTCACAGACACAAATATGCAATTATTATATTAATATATTATTATATTATCATTGTTATATTATCATATTATTATCTTATATTAATAACTAATTATTGTTGAGAAGATCCAAGATTTATTTCCCTTCCTATTTTCTCATTTGCTACTAGAAGAATTCTACCAATTCTACTGAAGAACAGGAATGATAATGAGTTTTGATTTACCATTCTCCTCAATCTTGTCAGGCCCCACCCAAGTAGGGAAGCCCTCTGTGTTCTACTCAGACTTAGGTGGGTCTAGATTGAGGGCAGGGAGTGGTCTGGGAGTAAGAGTGACATAATGGAAATCAAGTTCCCCAACCCCTCATTAGAATAAGTCTACAGCTAGTATTGATTCTTCTCAATAATTGTTAACCAATCACAGTTGGTGGCAGTCTGTTGAGAACATCCATTCTTCTGAGGACATAGAAGCCTCAATTGGCTGCCATGATCTGTCTTTGGTTTACAAAAGATGGCCATATGGCCAACACTAGCTTTGATTGATAAAATGATTACCCAGAAATTATGTCCCAAACTTTTCATTTGTCACACTATACTATAATATAAGTTATCTTTCAGAATCATTTCAGCTGTGTTTTCTGACGATAGTAATAATAAGTAGTTACTAACATTGATAGTGCTTTAAGGTTTTACAAACACTTTATACACAGCATTTGATGTGTCAGTATCTCAAGAACCAAGGAATCATCTGAATCCTCATCCATCTTCTGCATCCACTTTCTGTTTCTCGGGTCCTGAGGCTCATATGTAAGAGAAGTTACTAATAGGATATGCCAGTCAGAGTGCTCTAGGGTGACATGTCATTTGGCATTTATTATCCTTTGCATCTTCTTATTCATTCATTCAACAAATATAAGTTACATATAAAGCACCAAGGCATACATTGTGTAATCAGTAAATGTTTGTTGAATTAATGATTTATTGTCAACAGTGAGTAAGGAAGTTACATGCTTAAGCTCTTTTGAGGCATTTTTAAATTCTGTCTTGAGGAAATAAGAAAAATTGGTGATTTCCTTATTATCACTGCTTATTATTTATCCTCTTGGTGTGAGGACACAACTATATTCTAGTTTTATCTAAGAAAAGCTGAGTGGTGTGGGCAGGTTTTAATGATCTGGCAGCTTTTGCTTGCTTGGTTTCTTGTTGTTATTGGGTAAATGGTAAAGATCTCACAAATAGACATGTTAAAATATGTATTTATGTCTTTGGCATTCAATAAATGGTGAAGTCTGGAAAGATTAAAAAGTATGTCATGCCTTAAACTGAGAATGCTCTTTTAACTCATTTATAAACTTCATCTTAGGAACGGTTTTTGTTACAAGATTGCATTTTTTTAAAAAACTGTAAAAGTGATGAGTAAATAGGGCATTCATTGTAAGACTGATGCTTAGAAAACCAAATTTCAGTGGTCATAACAGTGTTACCTGGAACGACATGTTCTTTGCCAGCATTGGATCCCGTCTGGTTATAGTTACTCTGGGTTAATTCAATATTTGTGTTTGTTTTTGTATAAGGATCACCCCTACGCCCCTGGGAGAAGGCAAAAGCACAGTCACCGTTGGGCTTGTTCAAGCATTGACTGCACACCTGCACATTAATTCCTTTGCTTGTCTGAGGCAGCCTTCACAAGGACCTACTTTTGGTGTTAAAGGTATTTTGTCTTATAAATACATACAGTGTCTCATATTCTCTTGACTCGAGAAACGGATGGCTTTTTCTTCTTGATAATAACGAAAAGTGACAAATTTCATACTATGCTACATTTAATTCCAGGTAGTATGCACTTTCAACACATAAATGTAATCGTGAAGTTCTCAAGAGAATACCATGTTACAAGGGGTATTTGTCTTATAGATGTTTTGTTCATGTGGTTCTTTTGCCTATCATAGCTAATGTATTTGAGTACTGCACTTACATGGGCTACACATACTTGTTGTCCTGCCTTGTTTTAATATAGATTTCTAGTTATCCTTGATCATCTCTTGCCTTTTGTAGAGGTATCCAGGTAATAGTGGACAAAATGCTGAGCCCAGAGTCAGGGAAACCCAAATTCAAATCAGATCTTAGATACCATCTATGTGACCCAGGATTAGTCACTTAATTTCTGTTTGCCTCAGTTTCCTCAGCTCTAAAATGGGACTGATAGCACCTACCTCACAAATGAGGTAATATTTGTAAAGTGCTCGGCACAGTGCCTGGAATTAATAAATGCTTGTTTCCTAGTGCATATTAGTTAAGTTTGTGACTTATTTACTTTAACATCATGTACAGTTCCATTCATTAGTCTGGCAAGTAATTTTTTTATAGTAATCATATGCCAGTTCTTACAGGATTTGTTGAATTTTTTTATTGTTGTGTCATGCAGGTGGAGCTGCAGGTGGTGGATATGCTCAGGTCATCCCCATGGAAGAGGTAAGAGCGTAAAAGGAGACCACGTTGTGTATTGGTCCCTTAACATTTTCCCTTTCGTCATTACCTCAGAGACACCAAGGTGGTACAGTGGATAGAATGCAAGGCCTGGAGTTAGGAAGACCTGACTTCAAATCTTACCACAGACACTTACTAGCTGTGTGACCCTGGGCAAATCACTTAACCCTGTTTGCCTCCATTTCATCTGTAAAATGAACCAGAGAATGAAATGAAAAACTATTCCAGTGTCTTTGCCAAGAAAACCCCAAATGAGATCATGAAGGGTCAGATAGGACTGAAACGACTGAACAGCAGTAGCTCTCCTTGTACTCCTTTACTTTGTGCATATTTTTTCCTGCTCTTTGGCAACCAAGTTATTCTCTAATCCAAAACTAATTTTGAGTCCCCAAGAATAAAAGTATAGAGCTGTTATTAGCCGTGAAAAACTACTCTAAGTTGTTATTGATAAGAGAAAAATGCAAATTAAAACAACCCTGAGTTATCACCTCCCACCTATCAGATTGGTGGACATGACCAAAAAGGAAAATGACAGATACTGGAGGGGAGAGGGGGAAAATACATACCTTAATGCACTGTTGGTAGAGTTGTGAACTGGTCTGACCATTCTTGAGAGCAATTTGGAACTATGCCCAAATAACTATAAAGGAGTGCATGCACACCCTTTCATCCAGCATCATCACTAGTAGGTCTGTATCCCAAAGAAATCAAAGGAGATGGACGTCTTTGTACAGAAATATTTATAGTAGCTCTTTTTGTGGTGACTGAGAATAGGAAGTTAAGGGATATCCATCAGATGGGGAATGACTGAGCAAGTTGTGGCATATTTTTTGCCTTCTCAATGGGTATGGAGAAAGGAAAAGAATTAGGAACTCAGAAATTTTAAAAACGTGATAATTTTTTAAAAGATTATAATGGCCTTATATAATTAACAATGGGTTAAAAAACAGTGAACTGAAAATGATTTAAACCATGGTATGACTTCAAACTCAGAACTTTTTTTAAAAAATAAAAGTATAGTAGCTTAGAATAAGAAAAAGAGAATTTCTGCATTTTAAATCAGTGTCTTAGTTTGTCAGTATTCCTTTATTTGGAGTATGAAACTATTTGAATTTAACTGAAGGACAAGTATACCTAAAAATTCCTTTTTTTTTTTTTCCTTTTTCATGTGGGGGGAAGTAGGCATTTATTTCTTTTTATGAATTTATATTTATAATTTCATTTATATATACATAAATTTTACATAATATATATTACATCAATGTTAATTATATATAATCTGTTGATACATAAGTATAATGATATATACATTTATTTTTAAGATTTTATAGCTTCGGATCATTTCTGCTTATTCTGCTCTAAGAATTTATAATTACAGAAATGCTTTGAGCACTGATTTGATGGTCTGGAACAGCAGAAAAATATTTTTTTTTAATCTCTTTTGTAGTTCAATCTTCACTTAACTGGTGACATTCATGCCATTACTGCTGCTAATAATTTGCTGGCTGCTGCTATTGATGCCCGGATTTTACATGAAAGTACTCAAACAGATAAGGTGAGGAAGATCCCTTCACCTATCATCGGTTTATCTAATCATTTCTTGAAAGAATAAAGATTTATTTGATTAGGTATTTTGTGGATCTTTTTAGAGCCAGGTGTTTTTTGAGGGTTTTGTGAGCTTTTTCTCTTACATAAGAGAAATTGAGGCGATGCCTATCAATTGGGAAATGTATGAACAAGTTGTGCTGTACGATTGTGTTGCAGTACTATTGTGCTATAAGAACTAATGAGCAGAAAGGTGTTAGTAACACTTGGAAAGACTTACATGAACTGATGCAAAGGTAAGTAATGAGAACCAGGAGAATATTGTACGTAGTAACAGAAATATTGTAACTGTGATTCATTGTAAAAGACTTAGTTACTTTAATCAATACAATAATTTAGGGTGGCTCTGTGATACAGTGGATAGAACACTAGATCTACGATCAGAAAGACCTGAATTTAAACCAGTCCTTAGATACATACTGTGTGACCCTTGGAAAGTTACTCTATACCTTTCTCTGCTTCAGTTTCTGCCACTGTAAAGTGGGGATAATAATATTTATCTTCCGGAGTTGCTGTGTGAGGATGACATGATATATTATTTGTAAAGTGCTTTGCAGACCTATATAAAAGCACTATGTAGATGCTACCTTCTTAGACCTTCTCCACCTCCACATCACCATCATCATAAGTTTTTCCCAAAGAGCCAGTGTGACATAGTAAACAGACAAACTGACTTTGTACCAGGGAAGACATAGCAGATCAAGTGGTACCTATTAGATATGTTGACCAGTGGGCAAGTTATTTAACTTCTGAGTATTCCAGACAGCTCTCTAGTATCACAAATTTCAACTAAGTTGTAGTTCTGTATCATTGCGGAAGAATTCCACCTTTGGAGTTCCCCGTATGAATAAAAATCACAGGCCCAGACTAAACGCGCACGCGTGCACGTGCACACGCAAACACACACACGCACACACACACACACACACCTTTTTTTTTCTGACACAGACCAACCCCCTTAGTTCCTGAATTAGCAGCAGTGCTACATTGGAAGTACAGCTGAGCAGTCAAGTGTTTTGTGTAGGTCTGTATAAGCAAATCATACTGCTTCTCTTTGTACATAAGAAAGAAGCCTTTCTCAGGGGGGCACGGGAAGAAATGGGAGGTAAGCATTTATTAAGCTCCTACTACATTCCAGACACTGTGCACTTTATAAATAATATCTTGGGTTTCATTCTGTCTAAAATGAAGATTTCAACATTGTGGTACAAATGTATCCCCATTAACTGTTTGTAGAATTGGAGTTCAGAAAGGAAGACAGTAGTTTTTCTCAGCATTTCCGCATGGATTGGATTTTGGCATCTTTTCTGTCTGTCATTTAAGACTTGGTGTGCTATTTGCAAGAAATAGAAAATGCATAGCCAGACACGTGTTAATTTGAGAATTTTTAGGATCTCTGTTAAGAAATTGTATTCATACAAACTGATTGTAATATTCAAATTCAGTGGAAATGTCTTAGAAAATTGAATTAAAATTTATCTTCTTTGTGTTAAGCCATGGAGTTTTAGTGGATTCTGACCTAAATAACTTAAATCTCAAGTCGCACAGTGTATCATACTGCTGTAAATGATCCAAGTTTATAAAACGTCCCTTAAATTTGATTTTGTTGTTTCTGTTGGTTCTCAGGCGCTGTTCAACCGATTGGTGCCGTTAGTGAATGGCACGAGAGAGTTTTCAGGCATTCAGCTCAGTCGCTTGAAGGTAGGTGTCCAGTTTGTGTTTCTAAGGGGGGAAACGTAGAAAACATAGTGCAGAAAAAGAAATTTAAAACCTTTTAAACCACATTAGCAGTAGTTTTATCCTGAATTTAGCCTTGGTAATCAAAAGCTTAGTTGGAGATAAGATGTATTTAATACATACTCTGAAGTTCTTTAAAAAGTGAGTCAACAAATGGGCAAATCAGAATTCTAGTATACTTGGCCTCTAAAAATGAGAATTTTTGTGATTTTTCTTAGTGCTGTCATCTTAGTTTGTAATCCTCATTTTTCTGTGTAAAAATACTGAGAAGTCATTGCTGCTCATGTAATTAGGTGGCTAAGTGCTCAGTGGATAGAAGGCAGGTCTGGAATCAGGGGGACCTGAGTTCAAATCCAGCCTTAGACACTTAGTAACTATGTGACCCTGGGCAAGTCAGTTACTCCTATTTGCCTCAGTTTCCTCATCTGTAAAATGAACTACAGAAGGAATCAACATACTGCTCTAGTATCTTTGTTCAGAAAATCCCAAATGGGGTAGCAAAGAGCTGAATACTGAAGCAAAGTCACCAGAAAAACAAAAATGCATATAATCATTCCATTAATCATCAAAGATTTATTAATTGCTTCTTATATACCAGATTGGTGTGGAGCAGAGATGACCTAGAATCAGGGTTCAGGTAATCCCTGGGTTCAGGTACATATACTTGCTGTGTCTGACCTCACAGAGAACATTCTCTAGACTGTAAATTACAGAGCAGGTGCTAATCTGCATTTGGTCACAGGAGTTTCCTTATCAATAATTCCCTCTGTATGAATGAAATAAATCACCATTGGGGCAGCTAGGTGGCGCAGTGAATAGAGCACCGGCCCTGGAGTCAGGAGTACCTGAGTTCAAATCCGGCCTCAGACACTTAACACAAAACACTAGCCGTGTGACCTTGGGCAAGTCACTTAACCCCAACTGCCCTCCAAAAAACAAAAAAAGTAAAAAATAAAAAATAAATCACCATTACAGGCCAGCAAAATGTTCCAGACCCTTTGCTAGGCTCTGAGGGTACCAAGAAAATGAAACAGTTTCTGTCTGCCTTCAGAAAGCTTTTATACTGTTGGAGAAGTGGTACAATGTAGGTAAATACAAAATAAATTCAAGGTTAGCTGGGTTGCATAGTGGATAGAGTGCTGGACCTAGAATTAGGAAACCCTGAGTTCAAATTTGGCCATAGAAGTGTAATAGCAGTGTGACCCTGGGCCAGTCACTTAACTCCATTTGCCTCAGTTTCCTCATCTGTAAGTTAGTTTGGAGAAGAAAATGGAAACCACTCCAGTATCTTTGCTGAATGAACACAGACTAGTCAAGAGGCCTCACTGGACGAGTGGGACTTAGGAGGATGGGAGCCCAGTGTAAGTTATGGAGAAGGAAGAATTCATTCCTGACCCTGTACAGGCTGAGCAGCCTCTTGTCAGGTGGATATGACTTTTTAAGAGGCCTGTGTATTCACAGGTTTAGAGATATACAAGAATTTAGGGATCAGTAAGGGCCACACAGCTAATAAGAATCTAAGCAAGTATTCGAACCCAGGGCCTGCTGGCATGGGGCCTAGCTCTGTCCACAACACCACACTACCCTCTCTTGCACACATTAGAGATAGGACTAAAACCATGGGAAGTTTCTTATACTACAGGACTCTGAATAATTCAGCTAATTGGGGAATAGTGGTTAATGTACTATTCCTCTTCCCTTCATATTACATGTAATTTGTTTTCCTTTGCCTACCATTAACTTTCAGGCTTTTATCCTTCCCTATTCTTTTTCTCATTATAGAACCATGTCTTCAAGGTAATGTTTCACTAGAGTATTAATGCTGGTCTAAAAAAATGTTATACATGTTTTTTGCTAAATTAGAAGGAAACTGCACAGAAAATAGTAAAGACACAGGTTTTACTTGAAATAATAGTTATAAATGGCATTGTTTGGGGTTGAATGTAGCATCTGATGAAATGGTGTCAATTATGCTGCCAGAATTTTTTCTCTCCCCTGAACATAGAGGTTGTGTGAAGTTAGTATAAACTTAGAGATTTGTGGGGACAAAATCTAAAACCAAGAGAAAAAGTTATCTAACACACATTTGGGAAATTTCATGTATTGTCTCATTTTTCTTTCCTGTAGAAATTAGGAATAAATAAGACCGATCCAAGCACACTGACAGAAGAGGAAATGACCAGATTTTCCCGGCTTGACATTGATCCATCTACCATCACATGGCAGAGAGGTAATCACATTTATGATGTTTTCAAGGTCTATAAAATACTTCCCTCACCATAGTTCTCTGTAATATGTAGGGGGAAAGTATTATTATCCCCATTTTGTAGCTGAAAAAACCAATATGGACCATAATTTTTTTTTTTTTGGAAAGGACATTGTCAAGACTATAGTCTTCCTTTTGCTAACTCTTTGTCCAGTGGATATGGGAAGTTATATGGGGATTATATAAGAACAAAAAGCATAAATTAAAAAAATTAAAATCTCAAGTGAGGAGAAACTAATGCCTAAGGTTCATTTCAGTCTGAATAGCTTCAGGTTTTAGGAAATTTTTCCTATCAAACCCAAATTTGCCTCCTTGGTACTAAGTTCTGCCCCCTCTGTGTATCAATAATGAGATATTCACAACACACATGATGGTTATGAATATGCTGGTATAGTTTTGGATCACAAAATGTAGCAAACTCTCCACGTGGAAGGCAGAACCAAGGTCTTTATTCAGAAACCATAACACTGAGTCCCAAACCCAGAAGGACAAGTCCCAAAACCAGAAAGCCAAAGTCATTATAATGGTCACAAAGTTGATACACATAGTTAA
>JAQQSW010015197.1:0-11940 GCA_028646575.1 Pseudocheirus occidentalis | reverse complement strand
CACATTGCCTTCTATTTTTTCATTTGTTTGGATCTGTTTAATAGTATCTTGATTTCTCATAAAGTCATTTGATTCCATTTGCTCCACTCTAATTCTGAAGGAATTATTCTCTTCAGAAAGCTTTTGAGACTCTTTTTCCATCTGGGAAATTCGACTTTTTAAGGCATTCTTCTCCTCACTGGCTTTTTGGGCCTCTTTTGCCACTTGAGTTAATCTATTTTTTAAGGTGTTATTTTCTTCAGTCAGGTTGTTGACTTTCTTCTCATGATTTTCTTGCATCATTCTCATTTCTCTTCCCAATTTTTCCTCCACTTCTCTTATTTGGTTTTCAAAGTCCTTTTTAAGTTGATCTATGGTTTGTAGGCAATCTTCACGTTTCTTAGAAGATTTTGGTATGGGAGTTTTGACTGTGTTGTCTTCCTCCCGTTTCATGCTTTGATCCTTTTTGTCCCTGAAGAAGAAATCTAAAGTTTGGTTGCTGTTCTTACTTTGCTTCCTTTGCCTGCTCATGTTGCCAGTCAATTAATTACTTGATTTTTTAGCTCTGTGGAACTCTGCTTCCAGAGGGGAAAGCTCTGTCCCAAATTGCTTGGGGTTTTGCAACTGCTGGAGCAATTGGGAGGCAGCCATTTTTTTGCAGCCCCCACCAGCTTTGGCTCACTGAAAACGCACCCCAGGACTACCACCCAAGACCATGATCCGGATCCAGGCAATTCAATACAAGGGCACTTAGCCTGTGAAAGATATCTTGGCCCCCCTGTGGTCTGCAGTCTGGGAGCTCTGAAGCAGCCACATGGAGGCGGCTCCAGGGCCACAGCTTCTGCCACTTCCTTGGCCTGGAGGCAGTTTAGCCAGACTGCTTTTCTCTTCCAACTTTAGCTGAATTCCACTGACCTTTCACTTAGTCCTTGTTTCTTATAGCTGGATATTTCTGTAAAGTACCACAGCTGCTGCTGATCCATTCTCCTGAAGGCTCCAGCTGCAGCTTGTCCTGGCCACCCCGAGGCCAACCCATGGTTTCAGGCTGGGCTGGTTTCGGCTCCCAGCGTGTTGCAATGAGCCCTTCCTGCCAAGCTGCCTGCAGTGGGATATGTGTTTTTCTGTATTTTTGTGAGTTTTGGAGTCCCAAAATTTGTTTAGAGTCATATTTTATGGGTATTTGAGGTGGCTATGTGGGAGCTGTGGTACCTTGTTGCCTCTACACTACCATCTTGTTGATTGATTGACTGGGTGAAATGAGAATGCTGTAGTAAATGACATCATGTGGGAAAAAGTTGGACTTTAACTTTCTATATTGACAATGTGACTTGTTGTTCCATCATTTCGGTCATGTCTGACTCTTCATGACCCCATTTGGGGTTTTCTTGGCAGAGATACTGGAGTGGTTTGCCATTTCCTTCTCTGGCTCATTTTACAGGTGAGGAAACTGAGGCATACAGGGTTAAGTGACTTGCCCAGGGTCAGCTAGCAAGTATCTGAGGCCAGATTTGACCTCAAGTCTTCCTGACTTCAGGCCTGGCACTCTATCCACTGTACCACCTAGCTTCCCCTTCCTTGTATATAGTGTATAAAGTGCTTTATGTGCTGTCTCACTTGATTCTCATAATCCTGTGAGTTCATTGCTATTATTATCCCCATTTTCAAGATAGGAAAATTGAGGCCTGTAGAGATTAAGTGACTAGCCCAAGGCCACATAGTTACTTCGTTACTGGGGAATCTTTGAACAAATCTTGACTGAAAGTCCAAAACTCTATCCTTTGAGCCCCTGAGCTATCCCTACAAGACTTCCTATTCAAATGTTCTACCAACCTAAAAGATGATTGGTATTTTTAAAAGACTTCTTCCCAAAATGTAAAGTAGATCTCTGTTCTGTGAAATTCAAACCAAGAAAAATAAAAGAGAAAATGTTTTTAATGTAAGGTCATCAACTTATATTCGACCGTTCCATCTACTTTTAATTAGCCAGGACTCTTTCCTTTAAGCATTCTGTATCAGTCCTCTTAGTGGAGAATATGAAGCGTTCTGAGTTGTATGCTCTAAATTCAAGAGATGTTCAATGTTAATTTTCTACCGTAGATATAATTCTGTTTTGTTTTGTTTTGCTTTTTTTGCTTTTTGGAGGGCAGTTGGGTTTAAGTGACTTGCCCAAGGTCACACGGCTAATTTTTTGTGTTAAGTGTCTGAGCCGTATTGGAACTCAGGTACTCCTGACTCCAGAGCTGGTGCGCTATTCATTGTGCCATTTAGCCGCCCCCATAGATATAATTCTTTATACAACTAACTGAAAAGCATTTATTTTATATCAGAGAATTCAAGAATTTGTGAAACTATGTTCCACCTGAAAGGTTTTTTTTTTAAATGATATTTTAATCATATACAGGAATTCTGGAAAAAGTAATTTCTCAGGTTTCAGTTGCATGTAATTATATCACTAGCAGAAAAGCCTTAGAATCATTCCTGGGCATAGAAGCTGGGCAAAGGCCAACTCTGCCCTATATTCTCTAAGGTAGTCAAGTACCTCCTCATTGTTTTATTGAAGCCTTATGGTGATTTGTTCAGCCCTGGTGAGGGCTGATAAAGACATAGAAGGAGTTTAAAGGAACTGACTCACCCTACTCTAATTATCAAGGGAGCTTTAAGAACTTTCCACTGAAAGGAAATTTGGATTTGGAAGGAAAAAAGACATTAAGATGAAGGACCCTTTTGTGGTCCATCAGGCCTGTGGCTGTGGACTTGATGGAGCTGGAAATTCGTTGATTAATCCTAAGCATATTAGCCAGACAGTCTCATAAAGAGTGAAAATACTCTTTTTGGGGAAGAAGCCCAAGCAATAAAAGACAACCCCAACAGATGGCAATGAGTTAAAACTGCCCTACACCTGGAGGCTTGTGAGTTGATTCAGTTTGGGCGCAGTTCTAGGGTCATAAGTAGCCAAGGAATCATCCCTTCTCCCATCAGCAGTAAGTGAATCTGTGAGAATGCAGCCTTTCTCACCAGGTGCCATATAGCTAAGGTTAGAAACCTTGCCCTGAAGATGGATGCCCTGGTGCTCTACTTGTCTGACTGAGAAGTTCCTCCTCCCTAGATCCACGATTTCAGGCAGGCTCCAGTCATACTTTACTTAAATCCCCTACCATCTTTTTGCCAGTTGCCTTTCCTTCATTCCCCAAAATCAAATCAACATTGCCATTGCTTCTGGAAGGAATCTGTTGATCTACTTCCCTATGACTCCACTCCCCAATTCAATTAAATTTAATTCATTTCAATAAGCATTTATTAAATGCCTACTATGCTCCAGTCACTGTGCTAAGTGCTGAGAAGATAAATAAGGGGAAAAAAAAGGCAATTCTTGTCTCCAAGGAACTTGCAATATAATGGGGCCGGGGGAAGAGAACAACATACAAAAGGTAGGTGGAAAGGGGGTGGAAGGACACCAGGGAATATGCCAATTCAGCAACTTTCCAAACCAAAAATATCCTTCCACTATTGCTATTTCTATAAGCACTGTCTCCTCTTATTCAAATGCAAACTTCTTGAAGGTAAAGACTGTCTTTGCTTTTGTTTTCTCATTCTAATGCTTAGTGCAGCCCTTCACCCATCGTAAGAATTATTTTTCATTCATTCTTACACCATTTACTTGTTTATTCTGTCCTAATTAAAGGTTTTGCTATTTGAGATGGAGAAGAGGTGGATTTTTGCTAAACAAAAATTTTTTTAAGCTTTGATATTTGATTTATGGTTTCTTATCCTAGATGATGCACTAGATTGGGGCTCAATCCATATTTATATAGCTGTGTCAGGGGAGGGGGATATTAGTGCTCAGGGGCTCAAAACCCCTATTGTGAATATCATCATTCTTTGTATTGGTTCTAATTCTTCTTTACAAACATGTCTGATGTGAAAATATTTTTAATATGAATGTATATGTAGAGTCTATATCAGATTGCATGCCATCTTGGAGAGGGGGGAGTGAAGGAAGAAGGAGAAAATTTGAACTCAAAATCTTATGGAAGTGAATGTTGAAAACTAAAAAATAATTAATTAATTAAAAATAAAATAAAAAACATGTATTAATGTATTATATTTTAAAATAAATTAATAAAATGTCTAAAAAAAGATTGAAGCCATATGACATAAACTTTCCTCTACTCCTCCAAACCTCCACATCATCATCTGCTCTCTCACCTTTTTATTTTTTTTACCTCAGAGGAAGAAACATGCCTACTCCTTGCTGAGGCTACTTCCTCCAACTGCCTATACTATTTCAATGACTTCCACTCTCTTCTTCATTCATACTCCAAGCCATCCTTCATATTATGACTAGAAATCATCTTCATATATAGACACAGGCATGTCACTCCTTAGCTCTAAACCCTTTAATGGCTTCCTATGGCCCATCAAACAAATTTGTATCTTTTTTGCTTGGCATTCATTCATTTACCCTTATCTACTTCCCTCTGTAATGCTCTTTACTCCAGTTGAATTAAACTATTCATATTCCTTCCTAATATACTCCACTTTGACACCTGTGTCTTTACTCAAGTGTTTCCTATGCCACTACTCTTTCTCATCCCTTAAAAATCCAAATCCTTCAGTTAATGACATTCCTCTCCACCCCCTAGATAACACATTGCATTGTTTGTACTTCACATATTAATTTTCTCCACAGTTATTTGCATATATATATACATATATACACACACATATATATATATACATATATATATACGTATATATATATCACACCCTCTATTATATTATAAGCTCCAAGGTTCATGTCATATTAATTTTGTCTCTTGTGCAGTACCAAGTAGAGCACTGCCCACAGTAGCCATTTGAGAAATGGTAATACACTGCATGGAGAAGAATAAAATACTTCTTTAGGAAGTATTTTAAGGATACCCTTTAACTGCTTTATGGTGAGGAAGATGATAAAATGTCTCCCTAAACCTCTTCCCACCAACATAACTAAACACAATCAAAGAGGACATGCTTGGCAATCCCATGTTACTGGAGCTTCTCTGAGTCACTAGCAACGAATACTCTGATGTTTCTCCAGGCAACTTCTATGCAAGTATGACATAAGTCCCCACATGAAACCCTTTAGTTGTGGCTACCATACTTCCTTAAACCTGTGGGAAAGCAGTGTGTCACTGTGTTAATTATCCAACAAGCAAGTTGATTATGAAGTTATCTAAGTGTGATATTTATTTTATCCACCATGTGGTACCCTACTTGACATGCCAGCCTTGATTTCTCAGCTGCTCTTTGGCAGATACACACTGTAGTGACCATTTCTAATAGGCTACAGTGTCTTCATACAGGTACTAAAAGTCACTCAGGTTTAAAAATAGGCTACTCCAGAATCGCAATTCCTAATAGATAGTTAACTCTTCTCTGGGCCATATCCCAAATTTAATCTTGAAATAAAATGGAACATTGATCAAAATATTAAAATGTGAAATCTACTATCTATACTTGGCTGAGCTTCAAATCTGTAAAATAGTTTATTCTCTTCCAATATTTTGCTCACTTCCCAAAACATTCAGAGACTCAGCATACTGTAATTACACAGTTTATAAATGAAATCTTATATATGCCCTAGGTTCATGGAAAGAAATGAATATTGGGGGGCATTTATTCTCTTTCTCAGTCTCATGAACTAAAAAGGGAAAGCAATTACCCTGATCTCTGTGTGATGGTAGCAAGATCCTGGGAATATGGCCTTGAGTCTATACAGAGAATGTAAACAGCAAAAGAAGCTTCAACTATCCCATGGGAGTACTTATACATGACCCTGGGTCATCCCTGGCACTATGCCTTCTTTGTTCTCTTTCTATGTTATACATAATCTGGACAGAAATATCTCTAGGAAGTCTGAATGGGGGAGGAAGAAATGAAACAGGAAATGAAAGGAGAACATTTACACATTAAAGATAATAACCCTTTATCCCATTGTAACTTGGGCTTAATTAGGCATGCCCAATTTGGGTGAAATGGAGGTAACCTTGAGGAACCTTTAGAACATGTCCAGGTTACTTTCCATGGTGGCCTTTGCAACCCTTACCATATGGGTGGGGATGGCTTCTTTTGACTGACTACCTGAATTTTAAACTGGTGAGACTAAGCCCACACTTCTCTTTCCCTCCACCCATTTCTGCTGCTTTTTTCTTTTTTTTCAATCTCTTTTATTTTTCTTTCATTTTTCTTCCAATCTCTTTTTAATCACTGTATTCTGCTATATTCAAACAGTGAAGATCTCAGTTCACTCACAGCATGGGCACCATGAACTTAACTAATGAGAGGAGAAGGACATCCTTCTCTTGCTCTCCCTCTTTTAAGAAATGGACCTGGGGGTGTTTGTTTCTGTTCTCTGTCTTTTGTCCTCATTTCAGGTGCCAGAGGTTATCTATATGAACAGAGTTCAAATCATGATGACCTTGAAGCCAGGATTGTTGGGTGACAGCCCAGTGTGGAAACCAGAAGAAGCCAAGGGTGCCTGGGACTCAAGCTCCAGAGGAATTTTGCACTTGGAAATGGAACTGTCCTCTATAGGAACTGAATTAAGTTATGAATCAGATCTCTTCTCCCCAGGAACTAAGATGGTACAAAGGGGTAAGCGTGTTTAGACCTCCCCCAAGTTAAGGGAATAAGTTTGTATGTTTGTGATTATATCTTTTGAAGTAAATATTTCTTTCTCAAAGCTAATGTGACTATCAATGGTTAAACTGAAGCAGGGGGCAGGAAATCCCCCTAAACTTGAAGGAGTACCATTGATGGGGACTGGAGCAATTGGTGGAAAATCTAGATACTCCTAATCCCCTTAAGGCTACCAGAGGACTCTGGGGAAGGAATAAACTCTAATTTACCTAATGAATAAGTAAGGGTAGCTAGATTGGCTTGACCAATTCTCATGTAACTCTGTCTGTCTGTCTCATTGTGACTCCTGATGAAGAGAGTAGGAGTAATGAGCTTCTTGATCCTGGTTCACTAAAAATTGCTATGCTAGTATTTCTCTGTAAATCATTTCCTGAGCCCAAGGACCCCCATAGAGATTAAAAACAAAACGAAACAAAACAAAAAAACAAAAGCATGGGCACTGGGACTACACATCAATTCAACAAATCCAATTCTATTTTAAAAAAAAACCCACTTAGGAAAGCACTTAGTAAGTTCCTACTGTGCTTGTGTAAGGTACTCTCCTGGGTGCTGAGGATACAAAAATGAAAAGGAATCTAGCCCTGCCCCGAAGGAATTTACAATCCAATAGAACAGATGTGATAAGTACAGAATAAATATTATACCAGGTAGAATGTAGCAGGGGAAAGGAGAGATGCAAACAAAATATTAGAAAAATGTAAGGAGGAAATGACAACTCTTAGCTGGAATGGTCAGAAAAATAATATTTTGTGAAAAAGTTGAATGATCAGATGAATTAAAGGCATTTATTAAGTATTTATTGTGCTAACACAGTGCTTATGCTAAAGCAGCATATAAAAATAAAACAAGGCAGTTCCTCCTCTCCAGGAATTCATATTATAAAGTGAGAGTTGGCATCTGATTTAGACTTTAAAGGAAGAGAAATATTTCAGCAGATGAAGGTGAACAGGAAGGTCAATCTAGGCATAGGGGATAGCCTACACAAACGCATAAAAGCAAGATGAGATCAGAGGACAGGTACCAATCCTCAGTCTAGCTGAAACATAGAAGGCATTATTTGTCAGGATTCAAAAGAATGGATTAGAGAGAAAGAGACAGGAGGCAGAGGAACCAGTTAGGAGACTATTACAATAGTCCAGGTGAAGCAGTAAAGAAGACTTCAACTAGAGTGATAATAGTAGGAGTGTAAAGGGGGAGATGAATTCCAGAACAATTGTGCAGATAAAATCAACAGGACTTGAGAAGTTACTGGACAAGCAACTTAAGAAGCAAATTTGAGAAGGGCAAAGCAGGTAGGTACCAATTATGCCCCTTCCTAGCATAAAAAAAAATAACAATTCAAATTTCTGTAGTTCTTGACAGTTTATAGAGAACTTTCCTATAAGTTCTAGTAATTAAAGAAGGAAGTGTTCTTAAAGATAGGCATATACAATTTTGTCTGGTTTTCTTTCATTAGTCTAAGCCTGTGGCTTACTCTGATCCAAACACACCCTTAAAAAGCATCAGTGAGGTGACATTCTTTCTCTTTGCAATCTTCAGCTTCATTTTGTAATCTTGTTTCTGGAAGGAACCTGTTTAACAAGAAATGTTTCTAAGTAGAGCGTTGTTACAACATGCACTTTGACAAATACGCTTGAACTAGGCAGAAGTAAATAGCTTTACAATACAAAGAATATTTTGATTTTTTAAAATGTTGTAACTTATAAGCAGTATATCCCATTGTTCAGTGTCTCCTCCTTTGGGTAATTATCAATAAGTTCAATGACTTTTCAGTAGTTTCTCATTTCCTTAAGGAAACTACAGTTTGATTATAAAATGTTTCATTGTAAGTCATCCCTACTCCTCTTAACTGATAAAATTTAAAAAATTTTAAAAGTTCTCATTTTCAAAATATATTAAAAAACAGATAAGCAAAATATCCTGTGGTGCGGGAATAACGTAAGAGGAAAACGAATATTTTAAAAGCTATTTATTGATTCTTTTAAAAACATTATTGATACTTCTCACTAACCTTCCATTTAAGTCCTTATTTCAAAGTACAGTTAGGCAAAGCAAACCAACACACTGATCAACTGTTATTATATTCCTTATTTTGTACCCTTAGTCCACCAAATCTCTACCACAAGAAGAGAGGTATGTTTCTGCACCAGTCCTTCAGAGTCGAGATTGGACATTTCACTAATATGAATTTATTGTCTTAAAATTGAATATTCTTTTAAAATTAATTTTAAATTCCCCTTTATTTTCCTCATCTCCCCACAACTTTAACCCGTGAAATTTTAAAAATCCAGAAAAACAAAATCCTTGTTACAAACACATAGAGTCACCAAAACATATTCCCCTGATGGTTACATCAAAAAAAATAGTCTCTGAGTCTACCACTTTTCTATCAGGAGGTAGGTATCATTTTTCATCATTAGTCTTCATCATTCATCATTGTGGTTGACTCTACGTTGATCAGTGTTCCTAAATATTTCAAAGTTGTTCATCTTTACAATACAGTTGTTATTGTATAAATTGTTATCCTGCTTTTAATTACTTCACTCTGTATCAGTTCATAAAAATTTTCCCATGTTTTTCTGAAACCATTCCCTTCATTACTACAGAATAGTATTCCATCATATTCATGTACTATAACTTGCTCAACCATTCCCCCCATTGGATGAACAGGCCCTCAATTTCTAATTCTTTCACACCACTAAAAAAAACCTGCTATAAATATTTTTGTTCATTCTCTCTTTCTTTGACCCCTTTGGAATGTATTTCTAGTAAAGGCATTGCTGGCTTAAAGAATATATCTGAGGGGGTGCTAGGTGGCACCAGCCTTGGAGTCAGGAGGACCTTAGTTCTAATATGGCCTCAGACATTTAACACAAAAACTAGCCATGTGACCTTGGGCAAGTCACTTAACATCAATTGCTCTTCCTTTCCTCCTCCAAAAAGCAAAAAAAAAAAAAAAGAATATTAAAAAAGAATATATACGGTTTAATAGCTTTTTAGGAAGTTCCAAATTACTTTTCAGAATGACTGGACCATGGTGGGGGGTGGGGTTGGAGGATGAGTTGGGTGAAGGAGGGGAGAGACTTAAAGAGCTTCTGGTGAAATCCTTTCACTTTACAGATGAGGCCCCCCACCCTCCAGAAAGGTACAGTGAATTTCCCAAGGACACATTGGTAATAAGTAGAAAAAGTAGATTTCAAACCCAGGTCTTCCAATTACAAACCATGAGCTCTTTCCACATCACTATGCTTCTCTATGGTACCTTTTTGCTCTAAAATTCTATGCTTTATATATCACTATTATAACTCTGCTATTCTCTCATAAAGTATTTTTTTTAAATGCTTGACTTTTGAAGATCATCTTTTTTAGGTCCTTTCTATCACTAAACCTATGATCCTAAGCTAGATAGTGCAATTATTATTATGCACATTCTATAGGTGAGGAAAATAGCAGTGGAAACAAGAGAAGGGAGCAAATACTTTTTAAATGCTTTCTGTGTGCCATGTACTTGACAAATATTATTTCATGTGATTCTTACAACAATCCTGGGATGATAGGTCCCATTTTACAGCTGGAGAAACTGAAGCAAACAGGAATTCCATGATTTGCCCAGGGTCACATAGCTAGAACGTGTCTGAGAGTGGATTTGAACTCAGATACTTCTCTAACTCCAGGCCCAGAGTTCTATTTACCGCACCAATGTATGCAGTATGAAAACTTAAATAACTTGCCCAAGGTCACACAACTAGTAAGAGTCAGAGACAGGATTTGAATCCAGATTGCCTCATTCCCCAAATGGGGAGATAGCAATATATATATTCCCTATGTTGTTATTGTTGTTTGTCCATCTCTTGTGCTGTAGGGCAGATCAAAGACTCAGCTCTAGGGAGGGTAGGTACACAGAAGGGAGAAGCCCAATGAAAACAGTCTCTGGTTCCCTGACATTTGAAAGTTCCCCCACAGAGAGGTAAAGGATGAGCACTAAGCCATGTGTTGGTAAGAAGACCTGCCACTCAATCACCTCCTGTCTAAGCCCTACCAGACATTGTACACTAGCGGGAAGTTCATTTTCAGGGTGAGTTTTAGGCAGCAGTGTCATCTGAGCAGAGGCCCCAGGAAGGGACTGTGGCATTCTGGTCTTGATTCTGACCCATGATAAAGAACTGGATGGTGAAACAAGAATCACAGGTGCATGAGCAGAAAGTTAGCCTATCATCTTAGAACAGAGTTCGTGCAATCCAGAATGCCTCTTAGACTTTAGAGAAATAGATTTCAAAAATAAGAATAACCCCTTGGCCTGAAACTCTAAAAGGGAAGTTGGCTCAAAAGTGTGGGAGCTTCTCAATTATGACATTTTAATGTCTCAATTTTGAGTGACCTTGAAGAGAAAGAAAAGAGAGAAGCATGTGAAAAAGACCATAAAACCTCTGAGTTAGAAGGAACTTGTAGAGAAGCTTTTCCTGGTCCCTCAAGTTGCTGATGTCTTCCTTCAAAATTTATCTCATGTTTATTTTGCATATACTTAGGTTTGTACATGCTGTCTCTCCTGACATACTATACCCCCAGAACTTAGCACAGTGCTTAGTACAGAGTAGCTACTTAATAAATGCTTGAGGGTGGGCAGATTGAATGACTGATTGCTCTAACCCAACCAGTAGTACCTGTACAGAAATCCCCTCTACAACTTGCGCAAGAAATACTTTGCATCATTGTTAAGTCTGAAAAGCACGGCATTTGGAAACAAAGAACTTGGCTTTGAATCCGTCCTCTGCCATTTTTCTGCCAGAGTGATCTCAGCCGGTTGCTTAACCTCTCTGGGCCTTAGTTTTTCATATATAAAATAAAGAGTTCAAATCTAGCCTCAGACACTTACTAGCTATGTGACCCTGGACAAGTCACTTTACCTTGCTTACCTCTGTTCCCTCATCTGTAAAATGGGCTGGAGAAGGAAATGGAAAACCACTCCAGTATCCCAAATGGGCTCGCAAAGAGTTGGACGTGACTGAAACAAGTGAACAGCAACAAAATGGGGAAATTAAAAAATATAGGTACTAAAGCCCTGTCTTACTATCTAGCCCATGATTTTATAACCATATAGCTTTTTCCTTGAGAACTTTGAGTGAAAAGGAACAGTTTTTTTTATTTTAATTTATTTTCTTGGTTACATCATTCATTTCCACAAGGTTTTGAGTTACACATTTTCTCCCCTTTTTGTCCCTACACCCCAGCCCAGAACATTGATCCCACTGTAAAGCCCCTCCCACAATCTGTTCCCTTTTA
>JAQQSW010015196.1:0-11940 GCA_028646575.1 Pseudocheirus occidentalis | reverse complement strand
CAAAAGGGAACAGATTATGGGAGGGGCCTTATAGTGGCATCAATGTTCTGGGCTGGAGGGTGGGGCAAAAAGGGGAGAAAACCTGTAACCCAAAACCTTGTGGAAATGAATTATGTAACCAAGAAAATAAATTTAAAAAATAAAATAAAAGGCAATGGAATCATGAAAACAAACAAACAAACAAACAAACAAAAGATGTGTTGGCACAAACTAAGCCAGTGTAACCTAGAAGGAAAACAAAACTATGAAACAATTTTTACAACAATGTCTCTGATAAAGGCTTCATATATGAAATATATAGAGAACAGAGTCAAATTTATGAGAATACAAGTCATTCCTCAATTGTTAAATTGTCAAAGGATATGAATATGCAGTTTTCAGAAGAAGAAATTAAAGTTATCTATAGTCATATAAAAATGCTCTGAATCACTACTGATAAGAGAAATGGAAATCAAAATGACTCTGAAATATCACATCAAACCTAGCAGATTGACTAATACAACAAAGCAAGAAAACAATAAGCAGTGGGGAAGATGTGGGAAAATTGGTACACTAATGCATTGTTGGTGGAGTTGATCCAATCAGAGTGATTCAGTCATTCTGAAGAGCAATTTGGAACTCTGTCAAAATAATATAAAAATCTGCATAGAATTTGATTCAGCAATACCACTTCTAGGTCTGTATCCCAAAGAGATCATAAAAATGGGGAAAGGACCCAGCTGTACAAAAATATTTATAGCTGCTCTTTTTGTGGTGGCAAAAAAAACTGGAACTTGAGGGGATTCCCATCAATTGGGGAATGACTGAAGAAAATATTATATATTGATGCATTGGAATACTATTGTGCTATAAAAAATGATGAGAAAGTGGTCTTCAGAAAAACTGGAAAAATTTGAATGAAATAATGCTGAGCGAAGTGAGCAGAATCTGGAAAACATTGTATACAGTAACACTCACTCACATTGTGCAATGACTAAGTTTAATAGACTTAGCTGTTCTCAGCAAATGCAAGGATGTAAAACAATTCCAAAAGAATCACAATGGAAAATGCTCTCCACATTTATAGGAAGAACTTTAGATTCTGAATGCAGATGGAAGCATACTATTTGTACTCTTTTTCTTTTGTTGTTTTGTTTCTTCTTTCCTATAGTGGTTCCCATTATTTATTTTTCTTCTTTACACAGTGATTAATGTGAAAATATGCTTATTGTGAATATATATGTAGAACCTATATCATATTATATGCCATGTTGGGCAGGACGTAGGGCAGTGGGGGGGGGGATAAAATTTAAAAATTCTAATCCTATGGTAGTGGTTGCTAAAAACTAAAAATAAATAACAAGAAATGCATCAAAGTACTCTACCTCCTTGAATGTCTATTTTTCCTCTTGAAGATACTCAGTTTTGCTTGGTAAGTGATTCTTGGTTGTAATCCAACATCTTTGCCCTTCAAATATTATATTCCAAGACCTCGAATCCTTTAACACAGAAGTTGTTAAACTCTGTGTTATCCTGACTGTGTGGCTCCATTGTATTGAATTGTTTCTTTCAGGCTGCTCACAATATTCTCTCCTTGAACTGGGAACTCTGGAAATGGTTACAATATTCCTGGCAGTTTTCAATTTGGGATCTCTTTCAGGAGGTGATCAGTAGATTCTTTCAATCTTTATTTTACCCTCTGACTCTAGAATATTAGGGTAGCTTTCCTTAATACTGTTTAAAATTTATTTATTTATTTTTAGTTTTCAACATTCACTTCCACAAGATTTTGCATTCCAAATTTTCTCCCTGTCTCTCCCTTATTCCCAACCCCAAGATGGAAAGCATTCTGATTACTCTTTCCCCCAATCTGCTTTCCTTTCTATCCCCTCCCTTCTTTGATCCCCTTCCCTTCTATTTTACTGTAGGTCAAGATAAATGTCTATACCACATTGCCGGTATATCTTATTTCCCAATTGCATGAAAAACAATTTTTAACATGTGTTTTTAAAACTTTAAATTCCAAATTCTCTCCCTTCCCCCCTCACCACCCACCCTCACTGAGAAGGAAAGCAATTTGATATAGGTTATATGTGTGTAGTCATGCAAAACACTTCCATAAGTCATGTTGTAAAAAATTAACTCTATTTCCTTCCATATTATCCCACCCCATGTTCTCTATCTTGACCCTGGCTGTCCTCAAAATTCCTTGCTTCTGTTTACCCCTCCCCAATCTGCCCTTCTTTTAACATCCCTGGTTATCCTCCTTCCACTCATACTTTCCTGTAGAGTAAGATAGATTTTCATACCCAACTGCATGTGTGTATTATAACCTCCTTAAGACAAATCCAACGAAAGTATGGTTCACTAATTCCCTCTCACCTCCCCCC
The DNA here is from genome assembly GCA_028646575.1 of Pseudocheirus occidentalis. Taxonomy (NCBI): domain Eukaryota; kingdom Metazoa; phylum Chordata; class Mammalia; order Diprotodontia; family Pseudocheiridae; genus Pseudocheirus; species Pseudocheirus occidentalis. The sequence continues at coordinate 9,571 of JAQQSW010015196.1, read as the reverse complement.
TACTCCCCTTTACCTGTTATTTGAGACAATTTACTACCATTCTACCTCCCTTTATCCCTCTCCTAGTACATTCCTCACTCACCCCTTAATTTTATTTTTTAGATATCATCTCTTCATATTCAACTCACTGTGTCCTCTATCTGTGTGTATGTGTATTCCCTCCAACTACCTTTATAGTCAGAAAGGTCTCATGAGTTACAAATATCATCTTTCCATGTAGGAATGTAAACAGTTCAACTTTAATAAGTACCTTATGATTTCTCTTTCCTATTTAGCTGTTCATGCTTTTCTTCAACTTTGTATTTGAAAGACGAATTTTCTATTTAGCTCTGGTCTTTTCTCAAAAATGCATCAAATACTTCCACCTCATTGAATATCAATTTTTCCCCTCAAGAATTATATTCAATTTATCTGGGTAAGGGATTCTTGATTTTAATCCTAGCTCCTTTGATATTTAGAGTATCATATTTCAAGCCCTGTGATCTCTTAAGATAGAGAGTGCTAAATCCTGTCTTATCCTGACTGTGTCTCCAACAATAATTGAATTGTTTATTTCTGGCTGCTTGCAATATTTTCTCCTTTACCAGGGAACTCTGTAATCTGGTTATAATATTCCTCAGGGATTTCCTTTTGGGATTTCTTTCAGGAGGTTATCAGTAGATTCCCTCAATTTTTATTTTATCCTCTGGTTTGAGAACATCAGGCTGCTTTTCTTGATGGTTTCTTGAAAGATGATGTCTAGATGTCCTTTTTGTTTTTATCATGACTTTCATGTAGTCCAACAATTTTTAAGTTATTTCTCCTGGATCTATTTTCCAGGTCAGTTGTTTTTCCAATTAGGTATTTCACATTGTCTTCTATTTTTTTATTCTTTTGGTTTTGTTTTATACTTTCTTGATTTCTTACAATCATTAGCTTACATTTGCTCCATTCTAATTTATAAGGAATTATTTTCAGTGAGCTTTTAAACCTGCTTTTCCATTTGGCCAATTCTACTTAAGTTATCTTTCTCCTCATTGGCTTTTTAGATCTCTTTTGCTATTCGGCTTAGTCTCTTTTTTAAGGTGGTTTTATCTTCAATATTTTTTGGGTCTCCTTTAGAAAACTATTGACTTGCTTTTTATGATTTTCTTGCATTGCTCTCATTTCTCTTACTGTTTTTTCCTCTACTTTTCTTACTTGATTTTCAAAATCCTTTTTGAACTCTTTCATGCCCTAAGATCAATTCTTATTTCTCTTTGAGGCTTTGGATGTAGGAGTTTTGACTTTGTTGTCTTATTCTATGTTTTGATCTTCCCTGTCATCATAATAACTTTCTATAGTCAGAGGGTAACCCCCCCCCACACACACACACATTGGTTTCCTTGTTTTCGCAGCCTAATATTTGACTTTAAACCTTTTTTTTAAAGTAGAGCTTTGCCCCCAGGGTAAAGAGCACATTGTTCAAGGTTTCAAAGGTTTTTTGCTGTTCTTTTCAGAGATACTTCTAGGGACCTATATGTTCTTCCATTGTGTATTATCTAAAAAGATGTGCTTACTCCTCTCCTGTCCTGTGCTCTGGTCTATGAGTGACCAAAATCTCTCTTTTCTGCCCTGGAACTTAGAGGACCCTTCCCCCCACCACCCTGCCGCTGGCACATGTTCTGCTATGATAGTGCTTCTCCTTGGCCTGTCTGCCTGTCTGCCATCCACTATTGTGACTTGGATCTGAGTATGGGCAAAGCAATAGAGTCCTTCCTCAGTCATAGCAAAAAGACCCTAGTAATCTTATGCCCAGTTGTTTGATTCCCTGATGTTCTGCAAGTTGAGAGCTCCAGAAACAGCCACTGCCACTGCTACTGCCACTGCCACTGCCACTGCCACTGCCACTGCTGATTCAAACTCTTCCAAGGCCTGTTCTTCATTTGCTGGGGCCAGGTTAGTACTGACAAGGGCTGTACTGAGCTCCACTCTTACCCTGATGCAACAGACTTTTCCTGCTGACCTTCCAAGTTGTCTTGGTCTATAATGTTTTTTCCACTCCATCTTTTTCTGGGTTCTATTGTTGCAGAATTTGTTTAGAATCATTTTAAAATATATTTGGAGGGGTTGGGGGAGATTTAAGAAGAGTCCCTTCCTTTACTCTGCCATCTTGACTCCACACAGAGTCTTGACTTTTGAAAACTGTTTATCTTTTTGACTCCTATGAACTTCAGACCATTACCATTATCCCTTTATTTCTTTCAGACTAAAATTTACAAGGGAAAGGGGGTAAGAACAAGAATTTATTAAGCATCTACTATGTGATGGACATCATGTTTAGTGATAAGGGGGTATGACATCAAAATTTGGTATCCTCCCACCCTAAGTCTAGCCTTTAAGTATTATCTTCTGGATACAGTAGAATAACAAATGGCTCAGCAATCCAATATTCTCTGTAATACCAGAATTTTGGAACTTGGACTATATGCTATATGTTCAGGGTTTGCATTCTCCATGAACTTCAGGCTCTTAAATTTGGGGACCATCTAAAGGTATGTATCAAAACACTTTTAAGAATGTATTGGCATAAATGCAAAGAAAGAGAGAAGACATTCAGAAAAGAGGGAAAAGGTTCTATTATGTGAGTGTGTGTCTGGTACTATGTTCTTCAGAGAACAATGCAGAATTAGAGATCAAGATCTAAAGACCTAATGTCATCCAATTTTGATTTACAGAGATTAAAAATATTTAACTGGTTAGAAATTATAGAAGATTAATAACTAAAGTTTCCCGATCATCTTGAACTCATGGAATTTTGAGTTTTGAGCTATTTATTAGATCTTATTAATAAGGAAAGATTGTTTCAGACAATTTTAGAGTCTTTGTGTAAGGCTTATTAATAAGAATCTTCATTTCAGTATTGACATAATAAATCCTTCTCCCACATGAAAGCCTTAAGACACTTGAACACAACTATGATGGTCTCCTTGAGTCTTTTTTCCTCTATATTAAACATTTCCCATTACTTCAACTGATCCTCATGTGGCATTAACTTGATTCCCTTCCCTATCCTGGCTATATTTTCCTGGGTACTTTCCAGCTTGTCCACAATCTCCATATTACATGGTGCCTCAAACGGAATACAATACCAGGCTGCAGTAAAAATAGCCATTGCCTTATTCCTGAATGCTATGCCTTCTTCATGAAGTATCAGTTGATGATGCCAATCAAAACCAAACTTTCTGTTTCCTGAATCTTTTTTGTATTTTCTTTTCAGTGCACCACTAGCATGTTACTACGTGCTTTTATTCTCAAAAAGTAACATATTTATGTGGTTTCCAAATTTTAAGCTTCTTTTGGGCAAGAACTAAGTATAATATTATTTTAGTAATCCTCAGTTTCTACTAGAATGCTAAACACACAATAATTATACAACAAATACTTGATATTTCTTCAGTGTCTGTTGACTTTTTGTTTTGTTTTGTCAAATATTGTAATAATTAATAATAACATAATTAACATAATAATAGTAATGACATAATAAAAATAACAACATAATAACTGATAAACAAAACCATTAAAAGGATTAACTTTAATTATTGTGCAGCAATAGAATAACCAAGATCAGTCAAGGACCATAAACATTTTATTTCAGTTGTATTTTATTAAATTTGTTTATCTACTTTTAGTTTACAAAATTCAGTTCCACAATCCCTTGAGTTCCAAATTTTCTCCCCTTCTCTTGCCTTCCCTCGCCCCTCTCATGGTGGCATGAAATCAAATATATAGGCTCTACAAATACCTTAGCATTAATCATTAGTGAGGTTGTAAAGAAGAATTATAACCAATGGAGTATACAATGAGAAAGAAGGAATGAATGAAAACTAAATACAAAAGAGAGCACAAGAAGGTTACTTCAATCTGCATTCAGATTCTGTATTTCTTTTCTCTTGATGTAGATAATCCTTTTCATCATGAGTCTTTTGGAGTTATCTTTTAAATTTGCATTGTTGAGGGGATCCCAGTCTATCAATTATTAGTCATAGATATGATGTGTGTGTAATTGTGTACAAAGTTCTCCTGGTTCTGCTCTCCTCACTCAGCATCAGTTTATTTAAGTCTTTCCAGGTTATTATGAAGTCTGTCTACTCCTCATTTCTTATAATACAATAGGATTCCATTACATTCATATGGCACAACTTGTTTAGCCATTGAAAATATGACCAATTCAGCTTATTCAGTTTAATTCCACTGATAGCTGTCATCCTGAAAAAAATATTATATTTAAGTTTCACATTAGCAATGTGAATTGCAATGAGAGAAAAAGAAAGTGAGAGAGAAGAGGGAAAGAAGTGTATGTATTGGGAGAAGAAGAAATCCAAAAAGGTGACAGTATGATGGAAAAAAAGACAAGGTGGGAGAGAGGACCAGAAATGGGAGAAAGTAAGAGATAGGCAGAGGATATAAGAAAATGAAGGATATTTGTAGAGAAAGACACAAAGGGACAAATTAAGTGATAGTTGACCTTTGTAGATTCTGAGATGCTTGGTACTTATATTCAGTTGAACTCTCATTTCAAGGAATTATCACTTTTTTCTACTGCTATTTAAACTCTTGACTTTTCAACTGTGTAATCCTTAAAAATTAGAGGCTCTATTCATTATGTTATATCTAGTCATCCAAAAGAGCTTCTCCCATTCTTATGACCTGTATAAACAAAGTATAGATGGATTAAGGATACACTTCAGTAATTCATTTCACTAGGAATGCTAAGAATCATCTATGATAATGATTAATTTGATTTATATCTGAATTCTGGTACTGGAATTAAATAACATGTACATGAATAAGATACCCTTTTTCTATTCATTCTCTTCAACAATTTCCATTTTACTTATATGTGTAATATTTTGAAAATTAATCTTTCAGTCAATATCATAATAATAAACAATAACAGTGATCTTATAATAGGGGTAAAATGAATAATTTGAATTCATTCATCATTGTTCTACTACCGAAAATAAAATGATTTAATTTATAAGTGACTTTCAGATGAATTTAAGCATATTCAATACATTTTCATCCACTATCCTCTAAAAATGAAATGAAAACTGGAAATTCTGATGAATTCACAATTTAATCCACAAAAAGCTGCTTGGAGACCCGAAAAAAGAATATTTGGACACCTTAATTGATATCATTTTCCATCCTAAACAAACAAATTGATGTACCAATTTAAGAAAGGATATTTTTTAAAGAGTGCCTTTTAATGGCCTAATAGAAAGTCATGAATCACAATATCATGGAAGAGACGAAAACAAATTCCACCAAACTATGAACCCAGACATTTGAGTAATAGTTCCTATTCTACCATTTACTAGCCTTGTAAATTTATCGCAGTCACTTCATTTATTAGACTTCTTTTCCTCACCTCGCTGTAAAGGTGGGCGTCAGTGTGACGCAAGGAGAGAAAATTCTAACTTTTCCATCTAACTTTATTCTGTATACCTTTTTCCTATGGAATTATCATCATGAGAATATGGAAGAAGCCCAGGCTTTGAAAGCCGGGGAACCCTGAGCTATTTCATGGTTATTAGACCAATCATCATTATCTGGTTAATTTGGTTAATTTGGCCTTCAGAGATTTAAACTGGAAGCCACACAAAATGTTCCCTATAAACCAGGACTGTGTCCCTGAGGAAGGCAAGAAAGGTCCTGGACTCTGAACTGAGGTCCAAAGAAAATTCTATGCCTGAGAGTTTCAGCTGGCTGAGAACACCTGGTTCTTTTTTCTAAAGACTTTGGACTATGGAAGAAAAAATTCTGCTGCAAAGATAAAAGATTTCAGCAGCCTAGTCTTTTCAAGAAAAAAAGCAAGATAACCTGTGGGAATGCTATTTTGCTCATCTTGGGATAGGATTTCTGCCTTTTCTAAAAGAGTTGAAGGAAGTCTTTGGGCTTTAAAATGAAAGAGCATTATGTAAAAGAAGAGATTATCAAGAGATCATCACTTGCTTAAAATCTCCTAGATTAATTGTGATGACTGGGTGTCATGGGAATTATAGACCCTCACCCTATAACCCCTACCTCAGTCTGGGAAAAGAAAGAGAAAAGGAACATTGCACTGGATTTGTGGATTGAGAAGGTGATTTATGGCCTGCAGAAGGACCTTAGTTTGGGAAGGAAGGTAGGTCAGGATCTTATCACAAATCTCAGGTGATGTTTCCTCCCTCTTCTTCCAGGTCTGGGGAAGAGTGCTCGTTTCCAAAATGCCCAGTTGTTATAGTTCACAACATTTTCCCTTGAGATTCTCAGTAGGCAATATGTTACACAAGGCTTTTGATTGATTCAGCTCCTTGAGAAAGGAGAACACTAAGTAGAAAAAAATGTTTCCAGTGGAATCTATGACAGTAGAAGCAAGTAAACACAACAGAAACCACTTAGATGACACAAGCTAGAAGGTTTAATGACTCTACATTATCAAAAGTATGACTTGCTCCTTTATATATGTGCCCATCAACAGATGTTTCCAATATGTAAACCCCTTCAAATGTATTTCCTGGCCAAATTGTTTCATGCATGTGCCCCGCTACGTAGATTTCCTCTATGTTCACTCTTCACATTAATGATGTATATCTATAATTTATTAAGTGTAAAAGATATTGGCACACCTGGGCCAGGTAGTTAATTCCATCCTTGTGCGCCGTCGCCTCCCTCCCGTCCTGCCAGTTCTCGCTGTTCCCTTCCTGGGGCTCCAGCGAGGAAGATGCTCCTTTGCACTCTGGACAGTAGCAGCGCCTAGTGTCTAGACGGCCTCTTCCTCCTCCCTCGACCCCGCTGGCCCATGGACCAGACCGCGCTCCAGATCGTTGGCTTTGGAAAGATGGCCTCAGGAGTACAAGTAGCTGAAGAAGTATGCTGCATTTTCTATGATATGAAGTTTCGGAAATGTTCCACACCAGAAGAAATCAAGAAAAGAAAGAAAGCAGTTATCTTATGTCTCAGTGCTGACAAAAAATGCATCATTGTGGAAGAAGGAAAAGAGATCTTAGTGGGAGATGTTGGTGTAACCATTACTGATCTTTTCAAGCATTTTGTGGGAATGCTTCCGGAAAAGGACTGTCCCTAGGCTTTATATGATGCAAACTTTGAAACAAAGGAATCCAGAAAAGAAGAGTTGATGTTTTTTCCATGGGCACCAGAACTAGCCCCTCTCAAAAGTAAAATGATCTATGCAAGCTCCAAGGACGAGATCAAAAAGAAATTTCCAGGCATTAAACAGGAATGTCAAGCAAATGGACCAGAAGATCTCAATCGGGCTTGCATTGCTGGGAAACTAGGAGGGTCCTTAATTGTAGCTTTTGAAGGATGTCCTGGGTAGATGATCATTCAGTGCCACAAGATTGAAAAGCTTCCATGTTTAATGTATCTTCTTGCTACTAAATATGTAAAACAAATATACTTAGGCCAGGGTTTCCCTGAGGGGGAGCTGTCTTGTTCTAGATTAAACTAGATATTATATAAACTTGTATAAAATAACCCTAAATAAATATAAAGTCTAAAGTTTAAAAAAAAGTGTAAAAGATATTTAGCTGAGGAGAACTAACTATTCTTTCTTCCTGGCTGCCATCAGTCAGTCAGCCAGTAATAAACATTCATTAAGCATCTATTATATGCCAAGCACTGTGCTTAGCACCAGTGATACTACACACACACACACACACACACACACACACACACACACACTTATTTATTTATATGTACATGTAGGCTCTTCCCTCAAATAGCTCCCAATCCAATGAGAAGAGACAGCAATCAAACAAAAGCATACAAACAAGTTATCTGTAAGATAAATAAGATATAATTAAGACAGAGAAGGAGCTAGAATTAAAAGAATTTTGAAAAGGCTTCTTGTAAAATCTGAGATTGTAATTACATTTTAATTTGGCCTAAAAGGAAATTAATGAAGACAGTAAGTGAAGACGAGGAGTGTGAGCACTCCAGGCATGGAGAACAGACAGAGAAAGAACTAAGAGACAAAAGTGTTTGGTTTATGGAACAGCAAGGAGGCCAGGGTCATTAGATTTAATAGTAAATGAAGGGTGTAAAATGAAAACAGACCAGTAAGATACGAGGTTATAAAGGGATTTGAGTGGCAAATAGAGAATAATGTATTTGATCCTGGATGCGATGAGGAGTTTACTGAATGGGGGTGCTTAACATTTTTAGACCTATGTTTTAGGAAAATTACTTTAGCGGCTGAAGGGAGGATGAACTGAAGTTAAAAGAGAAATGAGGCAGGCAGATCCACTGGTAGATTATTGTAATAGTGCAAATATTAGGTGATGAGGGCCTGTTCAAAGGCTCTGGCAATATCAGTGGAGAGCATATTCCATTCTCATTTGGGCAATATCATGATTTCCCAGATATTCTCCTCAGGCATTCCCCACCCCCTCAATTCTCCCTTTAGTCAATGCCTTCACTGGGCCGTTCAGCAGAAAAGTTCATTTAAACATCCCTAGAGATAGATAGGGGAAAGAAAATTTGCCTGTGTCTGATAACGGCAATTGAGACTGAAATCTGCTTGCTTTCTAAACTGCTTTCCAACAAGAAAAAGACTAACTTATTTTATGTATCAATACTCACCATTCATTCATTTTTTATCTGACTTGGGGAGAACCAATAATATCTTTCTCTTTGTCTCTGTGTTTGTGTCTGTGTACCATTTTTCCGATTAAATTTTCAGATTAAGAATGTGAGATAAAATTACCATGTTCCTAGTTATTTTGCGCTACTTTGATCCTGATTTGTGCTTTCATATTTGTAATTCATCAGCTATGTCTTTTTTTTGTTTTGTATTTAATATCTTCCTCTGTAATTTGTAATTCTAGATTGAGGATTACTTTATAGTCATTTTTTAAATAGTCTTTTTATGATTGTTGTGCTTATGAAAGGAGACATTTTCCTATGGGCAATCATGCTCATTGACAAATGTGGAAACATTTTTGGATAATGGATCCCCACCCAACAACAGCCCACCATCTATGCTACTATGAAATAAACTGTCAACTAACTATTGCAAATGAAGCAAATAAGCCAATATGGGAAAACAACAACAAAAAATACCCCAGAAAACAGGCAGCCTCAGGGTTGGGGCAGCTAAGTAACACAATGGACAGACTGTGGGGCCTCAAGTCAGGAATGCACGTCTTTCAGAGTTAAAATCTGGACTCACATAGAAGTTGTGTGACCCTGGACAAGTCCCTTAAACCTATTTGTTTCAGTTTCCTCATTTATAAAATGATATGGAGGAGGAAATGGCAAATCATTCCAGTATCTTTGCCAAGAAAACCCCAAATGGATTCACAGAGTCAAACATGACTTAGAATGACTGAACAACAAAAAGTCTGAGAGACAGAAGGGAAAATGTTCTAGGCTCTTCAAACCTTCATCAGTGAGTCCAGTTAGATCTCACTAAAGTTAACCCCCCAAATTGCCCCAAACCTTGAGAAATAGTATCCCCCAGACCTTTAACCCTGTTTCTAATCCAGTGCCTATAGCTATTACCCAAGAGAATATCCCTAGTCAAGATGCTACCTGGAAGTTCCTG
>JAQQSW010015195.1:0-11940 GCA_028646575.1 Pseudocheirus occidentalis | reverse complement strand
CTCCTCTCCAAGCTTATATAATTTGTTGTTTTCACCCCAAGCAGGACTCCGTGGATGTACTTGGGAGTCAATACAGGCCCCAGTCTGTCTGCACTACACTGAGAAAGTGCTTTTGCAGATGAGAACCTTGCATCTAAACAGACTGTCACGCCTTTATGGTCTCACAGTTTCCAAGGGAAAAAGAATGTTGCTTTGCCACAGCCTTGCTTCTCCCCTTCAGGATGTGTTTTGTCCTTTCCATACATATACTACACCATTTCCTCTTATCATGCCACTCTTCTTTAGGAGATTTTTGTTTTCCCCTCCTTCTTTTGTTTTACTGTTATAAATATATAAACTTCCATATGGCTTGTGAACTCTTTGCTCTGGTTTTGGGTTCCACTTGCATGCTCATTTCTTTGGTAATAAACTTAGTTTTTTCATGTAAGTTTTGTGGAGTTGTGATTGCCTGTTAACAAGGCTAAGTAGCAAACAACAGTACCAGAACCATGACAAAGAGATGTCTGGATAGCTGTATAATGGACCAGAAATTAAGTAACATGAGTGAAGAGCTCACCAGTCAGAATCTAAGGTCCCAGCAGTGGGACACTGAGTTCCAATGGGAAGAGATTGGAGTTGACTATAGTAAAAGTACAGTGCTTTAAAGTTTCTCTGAGAAACAGAGATGACCATGTGTTGACAGAAATTACAAAGGATCCCTTAAGTTAGTCCAAAATAGACCACTAAAGACAAGATCTTTGAATTGTTGGATGTCATTCACTCAGAATTTCCTTGTCCAAACACAATAGGAGACAGAACCGTGGAACTGACCTGTGAACATACATCTGAAGAGGAGATCTTCAAGAATATTTTTTGCTTTTCTGATTCAAAGAGGTGGGTCAGCAGTTAAATGAGAGGAAGACTTAAGTCAGATATGTAAGATCAATATGAAAATGAGGTTGAGACCAGATTCTTTATGTCACAAATAGATTGTCTGAGAATAAGTGCTATAGTCCTTGAGTTGAACAGAGAACCACCACTAATGCATTAGCCAGGAGTAACCTTTCCTTTGTCAGTTAACTAGCTAAAGCTAGAGCTAGACGGAGAAACAATGTCCCTGAGTAACACTGAAGTTAGGTATATCACTGCAGTTGGAGATATTAAGCCTAAATTGAGTCTTCTCTGGAAAATGTCCCTGTAGCCCATGGGAATCAAATATGGGAAGTCTATGCCAACCAGATGATGGAATCACTATGGAACTGGCATATATTTCAGTTAGAAAACATGAGACTGCCTGAGTGAGGAACTTTTTGGATTTGCACAGGGCTTGAATGAGACATATCCTAAAGCCAAATGGCAGTACTGTTTGCAAAAACCAGAGAATTTGATTTTGGTGGCACAGAGTTATGTGTATTAACAGGTATGAAAGTGAAATACCTTGTGACTTCATAGTTCATGTAAATGTTTATCCAAAGAAATTACTGGAGATAAATTGGAAAAGTCTGAGGAAGCAGATCAGGTTATTCTGCAATGAATGCTTAATTGTTCAGCACATACCAAGAGGTAAAATGGCATCTAGCTTACAAAAAATGTCTTATGACAGCTTTAACTGGATTTTAAACAATTGATGGAAACAACATGCAAAAAACTGCCAAGGTACACTTGACTTCAAAAGACTCGACCTCAACTGGCTAAGCGACATCTTCTTATAGGTAAGGCACAGAAGCAAAACAAGGGAACCATCTTGAAGAGGAAAATTCAAAAGAAGAAGCCCTCAGGAAACTTTCCAAAGAAGGAAACTGCGTGTGTGTGTGTGTGTGTGTGTGTGTGTGTGTGTGTGTGTGGTGAGGGACTGGAGCTTCCACTTGCAAAAATTAGTCAATAAGGAACTAGAGAAAGAAAAAAATACATGGAGACCTACCTTCTGTTGAAAATTCAGTGAAGATGGTGAAATGCAGATTGGAAGTACTAAAGGGGAGAATTTGACTTTGGCACTGCTGATGTTGAGAATAACAAGACCAGCATCAGGAAAAGGGGATAAAACCAAAGAAGGAGAAAGGAGATTGCTGTAGATTTCCAAAACAGCACAAATGAACTCATCTATAATTCTTTATGTGTCTGCTGCAACTGAATTATTATACTCCCATGCCAGTGAAAATGGAGAACGTGGACTGAAGTGCTATTTTAGACAGTGAATCTCACGTGACCATGATATTCTCATCATTCTGTGAGACATTTGGGATTAATAACATGAAAGTCTTTGCAGGGATGGCACATGACAGACTGAATGAGAAAGACTACTCATATCTGGGATACATGAAAGTAAAGTTGAGGAAAGTGGACTCTATGATTCTGGTGTGTTCTAATCCATAAATGATATCTGAATTGTCAGCTTTGATTGGAATCAAACTCTTTCTGGTCAAATACTAACAGGATACTGCATGCAAGTGACAATCCGAGACCAAATGCCAGAACACTCTAATAAAAAAAAGCCACCTATATAGAAGATTATTCGATAATAGAGGAAAGTGGTACCAGTGAGTATCATGAGAATATTATGAGAGCCTTATAACTTGATTCTTCTTTTTGCATTTTTTTGGAGGGGGAGGGCAGGGCAATTGGGGTTAAGTGACTTGCCCAAGGTCACACAGCTAGTATATGTCAAGAGTCTGAGGCCAGATTTGAACTCAGGTCCTCCTGACTAAAGGACTGGTGCTCTATACACTGAACCACCTAGCCACTCTAAGAGCCTTATAACTTTAGTGCTTCATAAATTCCTTTTGCTCCATGAATCTGATTTTATTTGATCAAATCAGCTATTCTTAAAACTCCTGGAAATCTACAAATTAATTTGGTAGCATAATAAAGAGACAACAGAATGATTTCTAATGCATTGTTATGTTCAGGTTAAAATCCCTTACAATATTTTTTGGCTTTCAATCAAAGAGTTTTATTTTTAATTTTGGCAATGCACAATTTACATCTGTTATTGACATCTGTGACTGTATTTGCTCTCATAAAGAAGACCTCATCTTAATATTTAAGGTTTTAGTTAATCTGTTTTTTTTATTTCCTATTTAGTGAACTGCTTATCCCATATTACATGCCTTTTAAAGTAAGATTTTCCTGTAAGAAATAATCTGGATAGCTTAAATTGCTAAATAAATTCCTCATCATTTCTAACATGACACTTACAGCCCATGTCTTCAAAATATTAGTTTTATTTCTGAATTATCACTAATTTTATGATACTCAATTTCCCACAACAAGGAGAAAGATATTTTGGTAGTTTTGTTAATGACAGATCAATGACATCATGAAGCAATTAAAATCTAACTACATGTCTGATACACAATAAAATTGTACAATAAAAGTATCTTTCAGAATCTGAAATATGACATATGCACTGCATGTTGTCATTTTCCCCTTAAAATTAGAATGCTATTTTTATTAAAATATTTTGCTATTTCAACATATGACTTCACATTTAAGTTGCATGTAGATTAAACATTTGAGCTTTCCTTACCAGTTCTCCAAGAAGAGATCTTGATTAGCATCTCCAAAGCACAACTAAAAGTATAAAAGCAACAAAAATGTCTTTGAAATGAAAGTGAAAGAAAAAGTGGATAGTGCCATAACCTTTACACGTATTCATACATATATTATTCTGTTATTCCTTTAATGGAATAAAACATATATTTATTCTATATTCATCATATTCCTAAAGATTTCAACACTTTCTATGTATATGTCGTTATAGAGAATAAAGTGTAAATAAAACTAAATCTACCTTTGAGGAAATTATTATATAGTAAGGGAGATTCCCAAATGGATGAAGTGACTGCAAGGAGTTGTGTGAGTTATGGTACTCAAAATATTGAGAGATTATTTTTCGCATTAGCTATTAAGGAAATATTTTAAAGGCAATAGTACTTGTGTATTCTTACACTTCAGGCAGGATTACAATAAATCTGAATAGGAAAAGCATTTCAGGGAGACGAACAATTTAGGCAAAGACCAGAGCACATTTTTAGGTATTTGGGTAATGACAGATTTTTCAGTTTGTGTTCAGCCATAGCATGCATGTGAAGGAGAATAATATGACATCAAGTTGAAAAAATAGGGTAGGTTTTAATAATTGAAGGTCTTGAATATCCAGCTAAGAAGTTTTGACTTTATTCCATGATACTGAGCATTTTTTTTAAGCAGACAAGCGATATGATTAGAGGTGTGCCCTAGCAGTATCAAACTGGTTGAATTAAGATGAAATAAATAAGACATCTTAGATAAGAAAAGTGTTTTGAGTTGATTGTAATACCTTAGATGGTGGGCAAAGAGGATTTGAACTCAGATTGTTACATTCTGTCTCATTTTCATCATTCCATTCCACCTGTTCTTTCAGAGATCTTGAATAAACTTTACCAAACCCAAAGCCTTATTCTAGGTCCTTATTTTCTTTTTCCTTGTCTTCTTCTTCTTGTTCTTGTTGTTCTCCTCCTCCTCCTCCTCCTCCTCGTCCTCCTCCTCCTTCTCCTTCTTCTCCTCCTTCTCTTCCTCCTCCTACTCTACCTCCTCTTTTTTTGTGACATCTCACCCTGATTTTTCCCTTTGACATTCTATGTTCACTTAACTTTCTGAGTCTCTATTCCTTGTATACCAGAGAGTGTATGACCCTTGATCAGCTGCTTCAGCTGATGGGCAGATTAAGAGGCCATGGCGTGAGATCATTACACTTGGAGGAAGTTCAACAGGTCACAATGAGAATTTGAATATATTACTCACTTACTTTCACGAGTAGAGTTCTTTTTGTTCTATGATATTGAATCTTTGTATGTCAAAGAAGGAAGTCCTCTTCCAACTGTCTGCTATTCACTCTCTCATCACAGTACATCTCGGACTGCCTCCCCATTCCCATCATGTTCTATTCCATATCTGCCTAACTTGCTCACTGTGTCCTCCATAACTCCTGCTTTATAATGAACAAATTGCTTCATTTTAGATCTTTTCATCCTTGTTCTTCTCATCTTATATGAACTGAAACGTGACTTTTGATGATACTAAAACACTAATCATCCTTTGGATTAATGGCAATATCTACCATTTATATAGTACCTTAATTTTTGCAAAATAATTTATATATGTTACTTCATTTGATCGTCACAACAAATCTGTAATAAATCACTTTTATTATTGATTCCCAGATTACAGAGGAAGAAAATGGGGCTGGAAGAGATTAAGTGACTTGTCCAGTGTTGCAAGCTAGTTAGCGTCAAGGAGGATTTGAATTTAACCTTTAGGATTTGAAATGCATAACTCTATTCACTCTGCCTCCTAACGTCCTAATTGCATAGATTTTCTCATTTGATCCTTACCAGTAATCCTAGTGCAGGGAGTTGGACATTTGAGCCTGAGAAGATAGAGGGAACCTCTGCTGACCAGGAATGCCAGATCCAGCAGTTCTGTGAAAACTGTTAGGATGAGAAGAAACCAGAACATGTCCACTGAGCTTAGAAGCAGGGTAGAAAGTCCCTCACTATGGGCACTTATAGGAATTTGGTGGTTTGACTTTGGCTGTAGGCTATAAGGGAGAACTGAAGATCAAGTGCAAGAGGCACTATTTCTCATACAGCAGGGCTAGAGGTGATTAAAAAAATCAAGCGATTACCACAGAAAATTCACAGGCAAAGGAGAAAGAATCCAACCCCAGAAAGCTATTATGGGAATAGAGATGATTGGGGTTCATCTTTAAAGGAGGATATTGAAGTAAAAAAATACCCAAAGAGTAAAGTCAAATGGTCACTTCCCCAAAAAGAATTCTAAGAAGATCTTTAAAAAGACTTTAAAAATCAAATGATAGAGATGAGGAAAAAGTTTTAAAAATAAGAGTAAGAATAATCCAAGAGAAACAAGGTTATGAAAAGAAAGTCAACCAATTAGAAAAGGAAATCTAGAATCTTTAGGAAGAAAATTACACCTTGAAAATTAGTAGTGGGCAAAGTGAAGCCAGTGAAATTAAAAGACTGAGAAAAAAATTAAACAAAATATGAATATTGAAAAACTGGAAGAGAAAGTTAATCATCATAAAAAACAAGAGATTTTGAGAATAGATCAAGAAGAGAAAATACAAAAATAATTGGACTGACTGGAAGTTATGATTAAAAAGGATTTTGACACAATAACACAAGACATAATTAAAGAAAAGAATTCCTGAAGTATTAGAACAAGGGGGAAAAGTAAAAAATAGAAAAAAATGTATCAATCACACTTAAAAGGGATCCTATGAAGAAAATCCATGATAATATCACAGTCAAATTCCAAAATCCTTTCAAGGGTAAAATATTAAAAGCATCAAGATTAAAAGAGTATACATATTGTGCTGCCACAATTAGACTCACACAAGACCTAGCAGAGACATTAAAGAACCACAGGTCTTGCAACATAATATTTTGAAGAGCAAAAGAATTGGGGCTGTGAAAGTTAAGTATCATCATGAAGGGGGAAAAATGGACATTTGATAAGCCTTCCAATTTTCAATATTTGTTTTTACAAAAAATCCTGAATTCAATAGAAGTTTTGACATACAAGAACAAATAGAAATATAAGGTAGATACTGAAGACTGTTTAAAAGGGATTTATAAAGACAGTCTCTTTCCTTTTTAAATATATAAAATGTATGTCTAAGATTCTTATTAGTAATTGGGTAGCTCATAAGAAAGATTGGGGTAAACCAGAATTATGATATGAATTTAAAAAGTAAAACCATTTAGGAACATCTAGAAATAGTAATTATTTTATAGAAATGTGGTGTAAGAGAAAGAATTGATAGAGGGCAATTAGATGGGGGAGGAGGACTGGTAGTTCTGGTAACCTACTTTCATCAGGAATGGCTTCAAGAGGGAAACACACACACATGTGTGTATGTATTTAGAAGAAGGTAAAAGTCTTCTAAATACTGAAGAAAAATAGGAGGGGCATGGGGAGAGGGAGATGACAACAGAGGGAAATTTAGGGGAGAGGGAGAGGCGATAGGTAAAAGGAGGAGTATAGAAGTGTATTTAAATTTATGGAAATGGGAGGATACGAGAAGGATCCTTGGAGGCAAACAATATGAGGGCAAGGTAGTGGGTATAGGAGGCAGGGAGGATACAGTTACTTGTAATAAGTTATTTTTTCCCTGATCTGTTTCCCAGACCAATGATGTTTTCCAATGAGATATTTCACATTGTCTTCTGTTTTTTCATTATTTTAGATCTGTTTTATAATATCTTCATTTCTTATAATGTCATTTGCTTCAATTTCCTCCATTCTAATTTTGAAGGAATTATTTTTTTCAGTGAACATTTGGACCCCTTTTTCCATTTGGACAATTCTTCTTGTTAAGGCATTCTTTCCTCATTGCCTTTTTGGATCTCTTGTCATTTGTCTATTTTTTAAGGTGTTATTTTATGCAGTACCTTTTTGGTATCTTTAGCAAGCTGTTGACTCATTTTTCATGATTTCCTTACACCACTCTCATTTCTCTTCCAAAATTTTCCTCTATTTCTCTTACTTGATTTTCAAAATACTTTTTGAGCTCCTCCATGGCCTGTGACAAATTCATATTTTTCTTGGAGTTTTTTTTTTAATGTAGAAGTTTTTACTTTGTTGTCTTCTTCCGGTTGTATGTTTTGATGTTCTTTGTCTCCAAAGAAAAATTCTATAGTCTGATTTTTTTCTCTGTATGCTCCTTTCACCAGTCAATTACTTGCCTTTTGAGATCTTGCCAAGGGGTGCCCCTATTTCCCCAGTTAGCCCTTTGCCAAGGTAAGATTTTTCTTCCAGAGTTGAGAGTGCCATGTCCCAAATTTCCGGAGTTTTGTGCAACTGTTGTCATGGGTACTTCTAGGCACCTATAAATTTTCAGTTCTTCTAAGGTGATATTATTAAAGAAGAGGTTTTTACTTCTCTCTTGGCATGAATTCTGTTCTATGAGTGAAAGCAAGCACTCTTTTCTCCCTCTGAACTGTGAGGTGAGGTCCCTCTCCATAGCTACCACAGGCTCTGCCATGCTAGTTCTCCTCATCACCCCAGGTCTGTCACCCAATCCTGAGACCTAGACACAAGCAGGGCAAAGCAAAATAATCCTACCTTGGTGCCAGCAAACATATCCCTGAAGTTGCCCTCTGATCAGGTACTTGATCTCCCCACCATCTGTGGGCCTGAAGCTCTGGAATTAACTGCTGCTGGTGTTGTTGCTGCTGCCGCCTCCACTGTTCTGGGACTGGAACTTGACCATTCTCTTTTCTCAGCCAGGTCCAAAAGAGTTTCCCCACTGACCTAGTACTTTATCTTTGGTATTTGTGAGTTGAGAAGTCTGGAAATCACCATAGCTTCCAGTGATTCAGTTCTCTGAGGTTTTTGTTTCTGGCCTGATCTGTACTGGCTGTGCTCTGCTCTCAGCTTGTTGCAATAGACCCTTCCTGCTAGCTTGCCAGGCTGTCTTCACTTGGAGATGTGCTTCACTCTCTTGTTTTGTGGGTTCTGTAGTTCTAAATTTTTTAGAGTAAATTTTTTACAGGGAATTGGAGGTGATTGGAGGAATAGCTCAATCAAGTCCCTTGTTGTATTTTGCCATCTTGGCTCTGCTCCCTTCCTGAGTGTTTTTAAAACCATCAATTCCAGCACCATTTCCTTCCTCATTTCTTTCCTTCCTCTTTCCCTTCCTACCTTCTTGCCATCCTTCTTTCCTTCTTGTCATCTTTCCTTCCTTCTTGTCATCCTTCCTTCGTTCCTTCGTTCCTTCATTCCTTCGTTCCTTCGTTCCTTCGTTCCTTCCTTCCTTCCTTCCTTCGTTCCTTCCTTCCTTTCTTCCCATACTTCCTTGCATCTTTCTTTATTCTTCCCTCCCTTATGGTCAGATTCATTTATTCTTCCTGCTTTACATTTTTGAGTATTACTGGCAATTCCCCACAGTGCTCTTCAGGTATTGATTTGGTGGCATTCAGTTGTCTTTTCAGTTGTATGTGGCTCTAGAGTAGTCACTTTTTCTCTAGGCAATTCTTTAAGACTATGGGTTTTCTAGAAGATGCTGAAAACTTTGACAGACAGAGGTTTCACATCTGGATTTTTAAAATAATAAATAAATCAGAAATGTAGTACCTACTCTGTCCCTGAATTTGTCTTTTGTTTATTTATTTGTGAATAGGATGCCTTCCCTTACTGGAGTATAAGATTATTTGAAGATAGGCACTTTTTTCATTCCTATAGTTGTATCCAAAATATGTGGCACATAGTAAGCACTTACAAACGTTTGTTGGTTTATTGAAATGACTAAACACTGTTTTATTTTTCTTATCCTTTCTAGTGGTGAGCCTTTAGATGGGATGATCTTTAGATAGCAGACAAAAAACTTACAGTGTTTCCAGCTTGGCAAGACCTGCCAGAGTTTCAGTTCACCTGGGTTAGCCCTTATGATCTTAACATCACTTATATGACACAGTGAGCAATAGGTATAAAACTTTTAAATTCTACAATGCAAACACTGTAGTCCTTTCCCTTCCCTAACTACATAATTTTTTTGCTAAAGTTAATTACATTAAAATTTGTATTATTCTATAGTATAATGGTTGCTTGATAACTAAAAAGGTGAAGAATAGTTAGAAAAGATTTTCTTCAAATATGGAATAATTTTAAAATTTTCCATTTGAGGATAGTAACCTTTATTTTAAACCAGCGTAATCAGTGAGTAGCAATTATGAATACTTTTTTCATGCTCTTAAGAACTTTAAGCTACAAGCTCCTAAAATAATTATTTCTCCCCATTTTATTATTGCAATTATAATCAATCAAACCTATTTAAATACTGTGCACCAACTCATGCAGACCTACTAAATGAAAGTTCAACTTAAGCAATTTTATTTTCAAACAGCAGCAGAATTAAAATATTTCATCTGCTGCATATTCCTTCATATACTAGGTAGGGAAACAGCCTTTAATGATTGAACTTAAATTTGAACTATGTAATTCATGTTTCATTTAAAAACACATGGCTCAAAATGTATAAATGTGTGATCACTTCATCAAGTAATTTTTTTTAGAAATTACAAAAATAAAAACTTATGGAATATGTATCATTGCAATTACTTCTTTTTAAAAGAAATATTGAATAAATTACTCAAATCACTAGGCAGTAGAAAAATAAAAATAAAGCTAAACCCACATCACATATTTTAGATTAATTTGTGGAATTGGACCCAAAGAGTTTACTTCCTTTAGCAAAAGCTCTTGATGACTCAGAAGAATGATAAGTGTAACACAGCAATCTTATTCCAACTTCCATCTGCCATCATGGGTCAACTTCTGGAATAACTTTGTTGTTTCACTTGATGGAATAAACTTTTAGCTTCTTTCTTTGTACTGTCAAAGAGTGAACACACCAATTACTTCTCATAGTTCCAAAAGCCAAGAACAGTTATTGCATTATTGGCCTTTTGCAGCTCAGAGAAAGAGAAATTGATGAGATTATGAAAAACTGTCTACAAAAGGTAATACTATCTAATAATCAGATCAATGCAAATTAAGAGGATGCTATGCCAATGGGGAAATGGTCACACTTTTTTTTCATAAATGGTAGAACTTTTAAATGGTATAAGTTTTTTTCTTACTTTTTATTTGTTTTTAGTTTACATCATTCATTTCCATAAGATTTTGAGTTACACATTTTCTCATCTTTCTCCTATCCCACGCACCAAAACTGTGATTTCCATTGTATACTCCCTTCCCCAATCTGCTCTCTCCTATATATTCCGTATCACTCCTCTGAATTGCTGGTAGGGCAAAATGGATTTCCTGACCCCAGTGCTTGTATACCTTATTTCCCAGTTGCATGGAAATAATAATAATAATAATGATAATAATAATGTGTGCATACATACATGCATATATATCAACTCCACAATGGACATATTGTGAAAGACTGAGTATATTTCCCTTGTTCCTATTCCACCCCCCACTTTTTCTATTTTCTACTTTGTCCCTGTCACTTTACAGAAGGGTGTGCTTCTAACTACCCTCACCACCTCCAATCTTCCCTCCCTTCCATCCTCCCCTCTCTAATTTCCTCCCCCCGCTCCATTCTCCTGTAGGTCAATATATCCAATTTAGAATGTATGCCATTCCTTCCCTAAGCCAACTTCAATGAGAGTAAAGCTAACCCAAACATTTTGGCCTTCCTGTTTTCTCCTTCCATTATAAAAATTAATCCTTGCCTCTTCTATATGATAGGATAAACCCAATTCTGTCTCTCCCTGGCTCTTCTCATTGTATTCCTCTCCTACCTCTCAATTTCACCTTTTAAATATCATCCCATTTGATTCAATTGATCCTGTGTCCTCTCTCTATGTACACACACACACACACACACACACACACACATTTATATTCTGTTCAACTATCCTCATACTGAGAAAAGTGTCATAAGTTACAATTATCATTTTTTCCATGTAAATGTACATGGCATGTAAATAGTTCAACTTGGATAAGTTGCTTATGAATTCTTTTCCATGTTTATCTCCTCATGCTTATTGTGTTTGAATTTTCAATCCAGTTCTGTTTTTTTCAGCAAGAATGCTTGGAAGTCCTCCATCTCATTGATTGACCATATTTTCCCCTGGAACATTGTACTCAATTTTGTTGGATAGGTGATTCTTAGTTTTAATTCTAACTCTCTTGATCTCTGGAATATCATATTCCAGGCTCTTTGATACCTTAATGTAGAAGCTGCTAGATTCAGGATTATCTTGATTATGTTTTCACAGTATTCAAATTGTTTCTTCTTGGCAGCTTGGAATATTTTCTCCTTGAACTGGGAACTCTGGAACCTGGATATGACATTCCTAGGAGTTTTCTTTTAGGGATCTTTTCCAAGAGATGATCAGTGAATTCTTTCAAGTTCTATTTTCACCTCGGGTTCTAAAATGTCAG
>JAQQSW010015194.1:0-11941 GCA_028646575.1 Pseudocheirus occidentalis | reverse complement strand
AAGGAAGGAAGGAAGGAAGGAAGGAAGGAAGGAAGGAAGAAAGAAAGAAAGAAAGAAAGAAAGAAAGAAAGAAAGAAAGAAAGAAAGAAAGAAAGAAAGAAAGGAAGAAAGAAAGAAAGAAAAGAACCTAGAGAACCAAACAGAAGAGGAGAAAGGATTAAAATCACTGAAAAACAGTGTGGTAGTGCATAGCACAGTACTTAGAGTCACAAGGCTTGTCTCAGGTACTTATTAACTCTATAGCCTTAGGCAAATCATTTATCTACCCTCAGTTTTTGTTTTCCTCCTCTATGAAATGAGGGTACTGGATTTAATCAACTCTAAAGTTCCTCCTAGCTCTAAATCTGGGCTCCTGTAACCCTATTTAGGCCTACTGCTCGTTCTCTTTGAGGACCTGGGGTGTGATTAATTTTAGTTGGTCTCAAGGTAGATTTAGTCTTAAGCTACATTAATACTACCTTTTTCATTGATATATCATGATCCTGCATGAGTACATTTTTTAAATTTATGAAGTAATACTTAAAAAACCGCTCTCTCAGGAAAATAGGAATGATTAATAGATTAACATTCATAGGAAGGATATATTCATACTTTTGAGTAATCACATATAAATTGTTTTAGCACAACTAATATAACACTGTGTGAGATGAAAGAGTTCAGAGTTTGAATCTAAGGTTAGGAAAGGTCTTTATTCTTTCTCATGAGAAAGGACTCTGCTCCTGTCACCCACATGGCGGCAGGCAGAGAGCAATAGGTAGAAGCCAGCCCACAGTTATATAGTGTTCTGATGTAGAAACCCAACCCCCCTCCCCAATTGGTCTTCACTCTCATTGGTAGAGGGGCTGACCCACAAACTAAGCCTGGGAATCCCTCTGAGACAAAGAACCCGGAAACATGTGGGTGTCCAGTGAAAGCAGTCTTAACCTTATTTGGCTCATCTTCTGCTGAGGTGGCTCTGGGGGAGGGTCTCCATTGCTCTAAGTCCCAGATTACTGGGAGGTCAGGTGACCTAAACCTAGGCCTAGTGAATACTGAAGTCTTTCTATATTTGATTTTTCAGAATGGAGAAACTTCATTATAAATTATCCCTCACAACACCCATTTTCTTGTGCTGCAAAATAGCTTAACTGCTATTTCACAAAGCAAACACTTGTGGTTCCTGGATTAATAAAAACACATAAGTAGGTACACATGCGGCTTTAAAAGAAGTTAGACAATGGCTGTCTTTCCTTGAAATTGAGAAGTTTGGGTTTGGGGTTTGGTTTGGTTTGGTTTGTTTTTAGAAAAAGAAAACCAGTCCAGAATATCAAGGCAATTAATGAAAAGAAAGGTTAGGGAAGGTGGCCTAGCCGTACCAGATTTTAATCTCTATTATAAAACATGCAGACCCCTTTTATAGCATCTAGTTCCACTGTCAATTGATTACAAATTGATTACAGAAGAAAACCAGGCACAGGGATTTGTCCTTTGTAGTTAGGGGAGTATAAACTCCTTTCTGATGGATGAGGTAAACCAGGGGTTTGTAATTTCCTCTGTGTTGATCAATCAAGAATTAGACATGGGAATCAGAGATTGCAATTATCTTAGGATAGATCAATTAATATTTGGACATGGGAATTTAGCTTCGCCTTATGGCTGAGGAGCTAAGTACAATTGTGAATAAGGGGTTTGTCATAAGAATGAGTTTCAGGTACACAGGAAAAAGACAGATTACTTGAGTGCATTCTTCTGTTTAACACTGGCTCTATCTTGGGTCGATTCCCAGTTTTAGGCCTGCTAATTTCTGAGCCTGCTAGTTCCTGGTTCAGCTTAGGTATTCAGGGCTTATTTGATTTCTTTAATTTTGCAGAATATCAGACTATTTCACTGAGATTTCTACTTAACTAAGTCTTGCCCATTTCAATACATCATATGTGTGACGACCAACTTTGAAAAACTGGACTCCTCTCAGCAATGCACAGTTAAAAGACAACTCTCCAAGTCTCAGGATGGAAGGAGATGTCTACATTCGCAGAAAGATCCAGAAAGACCAGAGGTTAAATGGAGACTGAAGCAATGCATGCTATCACTCTTTTCTATGTTTGTTTTTTGTTTCTCTTTGCTCATTGTTCACTCTATTGGCTATAACACCTATACAACCAGACTACTGTACAATATGAAAGAGTTTGCAGATCCTATACATGATTGTATGCCACCATGGCGGGGATGGGGGGGTGGGGAGGAAGGGGAGAAAAATCTGAAACTCAAGTGATTCTGGAACTGACTATTGTAAACTAAAAGTAAACAAACAAGTCAATAAAAAAAGGGAAAAAAAAGAAAAAGACAACCAGTTATTAATAGTACATGACATTTAAGCAAAGATAATTTATATATTTGCTAAGAACCTCCACTGTATCACAGTGATTATCCTTATGGTATAGGTACAAATATAGCATTACCTCTGAAATTCAGGCCTGAAAACTCCTGTGTAATATTTTTTTGTTGTTGAATGATTTCAATTGTGTCCAATTCTTCATAACTCCATTTGGTGTTTCATTGGCAAAGATACCAGAGTGGTTTGTCATTTCCTTCTCCAGCTCATTTTACAGATGAGGAAACTGAAGCAAACAGGGTTAAGTGATTTGCCCCGAGGTCACATAGCTAGTAAGGGCCTGAGGCCAGATTTGAACTCCAGAAGATGAGTCTTCCTGACTCCAGGCTTAGCACTCCATCCGCTGTGCAACCTAGCTGCCCGTGTAATACTTTGCATGGGCTAAAAGGTGGAGGGAAATACTGTGAACACTTTATCTTTTTTTTTTTTTTGCAATCTTTATGCATTTTTTATTTTAATGAGATTAAATTTTGTGTAATTACTCTAAATATTTTAAACTTTCTTTATACATGAGTAGTTTTTAAACCACTGAGACTAAAATACAGAAATCTACATAAGTGATAAATCTACATGAATCTGAGTAGCACTCCCTGCTATCTCACGCAGTTTAGATGATAAAGTGACAGAATCAGTGTTAATGTGTTTACAATTTACTAACACTGTCATCCTCTTCATGAAGTATAGACATCTCTCTGTCTCTGCCTGTCTCTGTCTCTTTGTCTTTCACTCTCTGTCTCTCTTTGTCTCTCTCTCTCTCTCTCTCTCTCTCTCTCTCTCTCTCACACACACACACACACACACACACACACACACACACACATAGCACTGAAAGTTATTGGCTGAATTAATGAGAGTTAGCAATTGAAGGCAGTTCTGACAAAAGTCAACAGTCAGGAAAGAAACCAACTCTTCACCTCTTAAGAAGAATTTTCTCCTCCCTTCCTTCTCCCTCTCTCTCCCCATCTTCTACCCTCTCTTCCCTCCCCAATTGTCAGTAAAGGTGTTTGCTCAGACATCCCATTCAGCAGTCAGAGAGACAGTCTGAAAGAATTTAATAAACACCTGGAAGAATAGAGACACTGTATTCCAGATAGATGTGGTTACTGAGAAGCATTCACTCAAAGCCAAATATAACTTTAAGGAGCGTGATCTCAGACAGGAAGAAAGAGACTTGACAGTCCACACGAAGGAAAGCTGTATACACTGAGAATTCCCTTGCAAAGAGTAGCAGACAATGGGTGTCCAAGCTGAGCAGCCTGTCTATGAGAGACTTCGGGGGACAGGAGAGGAAAGATTGTGAGAATCCCATAGATGAGAAATAAGCCAGCAGTGATTAAGGACTGAGTATCTTTGGTTATATCTTTCCCCTATATATGTGGTTCACAACCATGGTACTTAAGTTTTTGTCCCATGGACTCTGTATATATTTGTGGTATGGCATGGCCCAGGTTTATGGGGAAATGTTTTGTAATTATTTTTACAATGCTATCTATCTCTCTTTTTTGTCATATTAAATTGCTTGGAATTATGACCATGTTTAATTCTTAGTTATTCATGACTCACTTGACTGAGTTGGTAATGCCATTAGCTGTAATCATCTAGGAGGAACTGAGTTGAGAAGGACTGAGTGGATAGTAGATGAAATTAAATCAGCTGATGTAATCATTGGAAGCGTGTAAAGCATTTGGTTTTGGTTGAACCAATTCAGAACTTTCACAATCCCTCCAATACTAATTAAAGTATATTTCCATCTTTTGTAATCTTTCACAATTTGCTGGGTGTGAGGTAAAACATCAGTCATTTGGATTAGCATTTTTCTCATTGTTTGAGATCTAGAGCAATATTAACAGGGGTCTTAATAGTTTGTAATTCTTTTGAAAAACAGATTTGATCTATTGGTAAATGGCTTTTCATCTTATATATTTCTACTAGCCACCTATCTATTTCTATCAATATAGATTCATCTTTATATATTTATAGATAGATCTATATCTATAGATAAAGTTATTGTGACTATCAGACCTTCATCATAGAAACTTGATACAAAATTTTTCCCAGTCTTACCCTAGTTACAAAAACAATTTTTAATTTCATTCAATAATTCAAAAATTGCCTACTTTATTTTTGTGATATCTTTTATTTGGTTAAGCTTATTCACCTTCTAGGCACAGTTGTGAAGGTACAAGTTCTGATTCTCTTCTAATTTTTTTTTTAGGTAAGACTTTTTAACATTGGATCACATATTTTGAATTTATTATAGTATCTGCTTTCCACATTTCCTAGGAATTATTATTTTCCTCAAGTAATGTTTTCAGGTTTATCAAATATTGGCTTATCAGGTTGATTTGCTTCAGGTATTTGTTTATTTAATATATTCCACTGATCCTTTTATTTTTTTTAAACCAGTATCAATTAATTTTGTGATTACTGATTCATAATATATTGGGATCTAAAAGTACTATTCCTCCTTCATTTCTACTTGTTTTTTTATCTGCTGACATTTTCAATGTTCTGTTTCTCCAAAATAATTTTCTATTCATTTGCCTAGCTTGATAGTTTTATTGGTATTGAAAAAAAAATGATTATTTTTATTATATTGGTATAGTCCAACCATAACAACTGAATTCCATTCTAGTTATTTAAACCACTGTTTTCTTTAAGAAGTATTTTGTGATTCTATTTGTATAGATCTTAAGAATATGTCAATAGATTAATTCTCATATATTTTATTCATTTTGTAGTTTTGAATGGGACTTCCCTTGTCCATTGTATTTTGTTATTGCAAAATAGTAATCCTATTATTTTTGAACCTTTATTTTACACTCTGCTACATTATTGAAGTTACTGTCCCAATTAGTTTCTTTGGTGATTCTCTAGTTTTGCTAAGTAAATTATCACATCACCAGCAAATAATAATATTTTCATATCTTCCCTATCTTTATGACTTTATTTTTCCATCTTCTTGCATTGCTATTGCTGGCATGTCTAGAATTGTGTCAAACAATAATGAAGAGAGGAGGTGTTTTTTTATTACTAGAAAAATTTCAAGAGCTGATCCTTTGTTAGCTTTTTTTAAATGTATGTTTTTCAGTCATATGAAAGAAAAGTCTTTCTAGGTCTGTGTTTTTTGTTTTGTTTTGTTTTTTTAAATGAATATCTTAATTTCTCAAAGAAATTGTACATCTATTGTTAAAGTCTTACAGTTTCAGAAGTTATTTTTCTTAATGAGTATGTTCATTGTTATACTAATATTGAACCATTTTTGTATCCCTGGCATAACTAGAATAGTTTTCTGGGTTGTTCTGGCAAAATTGCTATGGCAACAGTATCCCAAAATGGCTTTCTGCACAACCTTTGAGTTTTTCTTGCGTTCTTTAAATCAGCAACAGGCGCTAATGAATAAGAGAACTGATTGAATATTTTAAGAATTGAGGTTCTCCCATATTAATTCACTAGTATTTTACCTTGTTAGAGTTATTCCTTTTTTTATTTCATGTATTTAACTGTAATTACTCTACATAAAGTACATAATCCCCTTTGGGAAAGAGAAGACTCAAACTGGAGACAGTGATTAATCTGACATCTGCCTTTCTTAATGCAGTCTAACGCCATATTTTCTTTTTTTGGCTTTGAGGTCATGCTGTTAATTCATTGACTAAAAGCACTGGTTCTTTTTTAATAGTAGAATGGGTTTGTCAACATAATATGGGAGATAAGAGAAAAAGGACAAAATATAATATCACCATTTCTAATATTAGAGACTGTATGCTATTGACAAAGAGTTAAGTCAACAGGAATTTTTCTAGGAATATATATATATATATATATATGTACCATTTTTTAAATATATTGAATTTGAGTTGTTGGAAGTACATCAGAGACAAGTTGTACTGTAGACAATGCCAGATATAATTTTATATCTTGAGAAAAAGATCATGGCTCAGAATTTAGATTTAGAATGAATGACAAGTGTCATCCTTGAAGTTGTGGGAGTAAATGAGATTGACAGGGTATAGTGTGTAGAGGGAAAAGCAAAGCAACAGTAAAGAATCTTAGATAGCATCAGTATTAAGATGACAGTGAAGACGTCAGGAAAACGGAAGTTAGAGACCTAGGACAAGAGGAAGACTGTAGTATCTAGTAAGCCAATAACACAAAGAATATCTAAAGGGACAGGACACTCAAAGAAGATGACAGCTAGAGAAAATGTTTTTGATTTTGGCAAAATAATGTCATCAGTGACCTTTGATAAAAGCAATTTCAGTGGAAATACATACAATCAAATATTATTATCTTTTATATGCAACATATTATGCACTATTTATTTGATTAACCTACATACTAATTTTGTCCAAAAGAGGAAACGAGGTAAGTTTGAGATAACTTTTTGGTTTTAGTGAACTGTTTCCATTGTACATGACTTGTATTTCTACAGTACATTTCATTGAGCTCATAAACTATTTACTAATCAATCTTAGGATTTTCCTGGGTTCAGTGGCTATGGCTTATATACAGTTCATTTGCTACAGCTAGGTGGTATAGTGAATAGAACTCTGGACCTGAAGTCAGAAATAGCTGAGTTCAAATCAGGCCTAGGACCCTCTCTGAGCAAGTCACTTACCTGATGTCATGGTCCTCTTCAAAAATGAAGGACAAACACAACCTGTGAGTAGTCTGAACTGCCTGAATGAGGACCCAGCCAGTTAGATAACTCAGTTTGTCCTCTCTCTCCCTCTCCTCTCCAAAGGAAGGTAAATTTTGATGACCAGAAGCTGCCCAGTTAACTTGGGATTTACTAACTAGATTCCTTCCTTCCTTTCTTCCTTCTTTCCTTCCTTCTGTCTTTCCTTCCTTCCTTTTTTCCTTTCCTTTTCTTTCTTTCCTTCCTTCTTTCCTTTTTTCTTTCTTCCTTCCTTCCTTTCTTCAAAGACCAAACCTTAAACCCATTCCACTCTGGAGCTCATGGAATGGAACACAAAAGGTCTCTACCCAAGCACCTCTTAATGGCTATATTTTGGGCCCTCCTGGCTCAGAGTGAATGTCAATAATAATTATTTCTCTTTTGGCCAGCAACCCTGAGGGTCTTCCCCTCTCAGCTTGATTTCTTTTTTTTTTATTAAAAAGACCATCCCTTGACTCACTTTTTAAAGAGGTCTATTCACTGAATGAGCATCACTCACTCAAAGTGAGAACCTGAAATGAACTTAGCCTAAAAGGGTCAGAGTCTCCCATTGCATCCTGGGCCATCTCCACCTGTCCTGATCTGGACCCAGATGGCTCTGGAGGAGAAAGTGAGGCTGAGGACCTTGCACAGCCCTCCCTCACTCAAATAAAAGTCAATTGCAAGTGATGTAATCATTTTCCTGATGTCACAGTCCTCTTCAAAAACGAAAGACAAACACAACACTTAAGCTCTATTTGCCCATTTCTGTGACCATAAAACAGAGATATTAGCAGCACCCGCCTTCCAGCATTGTTGTGAGGATCAAATGAAAGCTCTACAAAGCATGTAGTAAATGACATGTAGTAGGTACAATGTACAAGCTTATTCCTTTCTCTCTTCCCTTCCATATATTATGTTTGTTTGTTTTGGTTTTGGAGGGCAATTGGGGTTAAGTGAGTTGCCCAAAGTCACGTGGCTAGTAAGCGTGTCGAGTGTCTGAGGCCAGATTTGAACTCAGGTCCTCCTGACTCCAGGGCCGGTGCTCTATTCACTGCACCACCCAGCGGCCCCTATCTTCTTACATTTCAGTAGAATGTAAGCTCCTTAAAAGCAAGGGCTATTTTGTTTTTGTCTTTGTATCTTCTGCACCTCGCAAATACTAAGAACTTAATATATGCTTGTTGATTGAATTAATATGAAGCCCAGTGAAATAAAATAGCTTTGTGATTACCGGTCTATTAAGAACTTTCATTTGATGTGGATTTTCAATTTCTGATATATTTTAATGTTATGGAAATTCTGTTCTGAGAATGAGAAAAAAAATTCCTAAAATGGAAATTTATAGAGCGTGAGGGTTCTACGCATCCTTGTTCCCATCTTCTCCTACTCTCCTTTATCTACCCTTTTCTTCCTCTTGTCATCACTAGTTAGTTCTCTTTCCTATCCCAGTTCTTTTTTGGTCATAACTGCACATGTCTTCTTTCTGCCAATGCTACCTTTCCAGAAATCTGGGATAGGTATAGTTAGCTTTTCTATGGTGTGCTGGATATGTACAGGCTCAGTAACAGTGAACCAGCTATAAGACACACAAGATTCATGAGTATCTGGGAACCCAAATGTCCAGGAGGAGCTTCAAGTTTCTCTTTTTTAAAGGTCAATTCCTCCAAAGTCCCTTCTAACTCTAAATCATAGGGTTACAGAATTCCTTTAAATACATGGAACTGAAGGAAAATTTTGCTTTATTTATAATTACAAGTAGATTTGTCTTTGGACTAGAGGATTACTGAATATGAAGGCTTAAGAAAAGCTTACCAGATATGAAATGAAACATCTGATTGGTAAATCACCTCTATACACTTTAGCAGCAAGTTTCTAGCTATCATGAAAGGCAATCAGCAGCATACAAATTTTTCTAAATAAATAGTATATATTAAAACTAGGTGGCATTTTCGTCAGGTTTTTTTTCCTTTACCAGAACAAAGAAATTAAGTTCTAGGTTTTATGTACTGTGAAGACTAATTTGGCTTGGGGAAAAAAAAAGATTCAATCAAAGAGAAATTCACTGTAATTAGGAAATAATATTTATATTCTGAGCTGAATCACAAATGATACAGTTGTTGTTATTTACAACTAGGATACAGTTTAATAACTTGTGCTAATGCAGTTGCTTATATGCTCTTATTTTAGAATGATTGTTTCATATAAAAAATTAGACTTTTTCATTAAAAAAAAGCAGTTTCATATAAAAAAGTAAGGTAAAAAAGACCAAGTGTTTCAAAAGTTGAATTAAAATTGTTTGCCAGAGCTGCCACCATGCCTGCTCAGAGAAGAGACCCCCAACTTCTAGGCGGACGCCGCAATCGGCCACATCTGTTTCCACAACTTCCTTGGGGACTCATGGGGCATTTTCTGCTCCCATCCTTGGGATTTGACTCCAGTGTGCACAACAAAACTGGGCGGTGCTGCAAAGCTGGCCCCAGAATTTGCGAAGCGGAATGTTAAGGTGATCGCCCTTTCTATGGACTCTATCCAAGACCATCTTTCCTGGAGTAAGGATATCAATGCATACATGGAGAGGAGCCCACAGATCACAAACAAGATCTTGCCTGTTGGCAAGATTGGGCATGTTACACCCAGAAGAACGAGATAGGCAGGCCTCAGATAGCTCGTGTGGTATTTATTTTTGGCTCAGATAAGAAATTGAAGCTGTCTATCCTCTACCCAGCAACTACTGGCAGGAACTTTGATGAGATCCTCAGAGTGATTGATTCCCTTCAGTTGACACTACACAAGAAGGTTGCTACTCCTGCTGACTGGAAATGTGGGGATAGTATCATGGTTGTTCCAACTATCCGGGAAGAAGAGGCCAAAAAAATTGTTTCCTAAAGGCATCTTCACCAAAGAGCTCCCTTCTGGCAAGAAATACCTATGGATTACTCCAGCAAGACCCTGCTGGGGTCTGGCTGGGGCTCACTTGAAGATCTTTGCCAGAAGTGATACCAGCCTGTCAATCATGTCTTCCTACAGTAATTGATTTCAGCATCTTGGGGTGATGAAAGTCAAGAGGCTTTGGACTAATCTACTAATGGCTTGTTAAATGAAAATGGTACTAAAAGTCACCCATGATTCTTCTCCTTGTACCTTTACCAGCATTTTGTTTGGGTCACTGAACTCCCTTGTCACTCTGCTGGCTATCTCTGGGATGGCATGTTTGGGACTTTAAATACTTGTGAGATCTGTTGCAGTCTCCATCATCAGTCACCTATTATGCTTGGTATTTAGGAAAGGGACCACTTAGGAGTATTGGAGGAATAGTAGACAAATCATCTCTTTTTCTAATTATCAATTTGAGGGAGGAGACAATTTAGTATGTCTGGTTTTGAGCTTCATGTCCCTAAATTTATGACCAACAACATGAAATAATTTTAGGTGTTTCAGATAGTGGGTTTTTTTCTAAAATGTTGAGTGTGCTAACCACAGGAAAAATTTTTAGATTTCTTCTCTTTCCAGCTGATAAAGAGAAGCAGAATACAACCTTAAAATATTTTGATAGATTGTGCAGAAGAGCTTTCTAATTATGTTACAAGTATGTGGTTGAGACTACAGTGAAGCTGCACAATGCCTGCTAGTGATATAGAGAATGGTGGAGGGCGGTAATTACGGGTGCCTTTTTAAACAAGTCACCTACCTAGACGTGGAAAACTGCTCTAAATGTTCATAAAGATGAAAGAAAGCATGTATACTCAAGGAAAGGAAGGGATGAAGATACAATTTCTTTACTATAAAATGTTATCTCTGCAGTGGATTGTTTTCTGATATTTTGCCTTTAGGAGAGCCACAAATAAAATCTTTTTGAAACTAAAAAAATAAAAATAAAAAAAAGTTGTTTGCCTCCATTTTTCATGAAGTGGAGGAGGAAGGATGGGATTACCCCCTCCATACCTCATACAATACTTGGAATAATTGAATTAAGATGGTAGATGTTGAAAGCGATAGCCAAGAAATCTAAGTGTTATAAGTGTGACTCTAAAACCAGAACCCTCTTAGTTCTAATTTGATGCTGGGATGAAATGAGACATCTGAGAATCATTGAATGAAGGTGTTTACTTTGTACAAACACAGTAAGGACATACAGCAAGGACACGGTGGCATATAGGTTCTCTGAATATGGCCCCCACTGACCCCTTCTAACCCCCTCAGGTCAGTATGTCATCAAGGTATGGCAATTCTCATGGTCTCAGGCAACCACCAAGTCTGAGAGGCTCTAGCTATACTTGCTGGAGCCTTTTATGCCCCACAGCCAGGAAGCTGTCTCAGGGAAGCTAGAACCAATCAGGTTGTAAGGAAGCTGCTTCAAGGAGGCTATGCCAATCAGGTTACTGGGGGGAAGGAAGTCGGGGAAATGTTGTTCTTATCATATACCACTCCTTGGTGGCAAGGTTCCAATCATCTCCTAAAGAACCTTCCACCATTTAAATTATTGGACAGTCTTCCTAACATTGAGGGAAAGGGGTGAAAGGGCAAAAAACAAAAAATAAAACAAGACAAAAACAAAACGAAAATGTAAAGGAGGACAAGAGCCAGAAATCCTAAGCCTTTTCTTCCCCACTTAGACTAAGTCTCAAAGTCTCACAATCTGACCAAGATGATGAGTAATGTCACATTTTTGCAGTTCACAGTGTAGAATGCACTGTGATACAGAATGGTGATGATGAACCAGAGATGTATCTATAGGGCACAAAAGGAGATTTCTTCTCCTGATGTGAAATAGTGGTGAGCTGGAGCAGATCCAGGAGTATCAGGGCCTTTGTACAAATGGTTCCGGCACAATAAGCAGTTCTTCTTGTATCTGGGTTACCTGTAGCAGAATGGCATATTGGTTGCGGCAGAATTTCGGTTGTGTATGC
>JAQQSW010015193.1:0-11941 GCA_028646575.1 Pseudocheirus occidentalis | reverse complement strand
GAGTGTTCACTAATACTGTGTAATCCAAATCTTAAAAGTTGTTCACAGTAGCATTCTCTTAGGAATCTACTGCTGATTGACTTTACACCATACCATACCATACCATACCATACCATACCATACCATACCATACCATACCATACCATACCACACCTACCTACTTATTTGTATGCTATCCCACTCGTTAAAATGCATGTTCTTTAAGACTATTTTTTTGTCTTTGTATCCCCAGGCAAGACAAGGCAACAAGCATGTAGAAAGTGCTTACCAAGTACCAGGTGATCCAAACACAAGTAGAAAGAAAGCCAGTTCCTGGTTTTAAGGGGAATGAGAGAAGACAACACACACACACACACACACACACACACAGGAAGCTGAAAAGACAAGAGATCAGTGGGATCATGAGGTTAAAGTCCAGAAAGTCAGAAGCAGGGCTGAGAAAGGAATGGGCGTTAGCAGGTCTGGCGCTTTTGCCAGAATGAAAACTCTAGGAAAAACCAATGGGACAAGGGGGGCTGATGGCAGCAGGGATGTTCTAGGATAAGGAGATAATGGGGGTGAGGGTGCAAGGAGGCCCCAGGTGATGAAGGAAATTCTAAGGTAAAACTATGCCTGAAGCATGGCATCAGAGGTTACCTCCCTGGCACATTGAGGCTTCAGTGAAAGACTTTAGTGGAAACATATACTTCTATGAGACAAAAAGAAAACAACTCTGTTTCAAAAACCTGAAAGAGAAAAATAATTCTTGATATTTGTACAGCTCTTGCAGTTCTACAGTTGCAAAGGTATTCTTCATATCAATGTTGAAGTAGAGAGTACAAGTATTTTCCTTTCTTTTACTGACTAGTAAATTGAGGCAAAGATAAGAAATGACTTGTCCAATAAATAGCAGAACCAAGGTTTGAACCTAGTCTTCTGAGTATAGGCCTAGTGCCCTTCTTACTATATGAAGAAACATGATCACTGATTAGAATTCTATACTGAAGATTCTAAAGAAATAACTGAAATACAAAGATGCCTTAGAATACTTTTGGGTATTCCTTCAGGATATATTATTTTCCTCCCACCTCATCTCCATTAAGGGCTAAAGTATAGGCTCTTAAAGTAAACTGGGGAGAAATATCTCAAATTCTTTGAAACATTGTGTTCATGTGCATTTGGGCATGGGTCTGGGCAGTAATAGCCACGAATTCTTACCTTCTGTCTTTTGTTCTTGCTGTTTGATGTGGGAAGTTTCATTTTCTCTCTGTATGAAATGCTGTACTGAGAGGGAGACAACATATGTTATCTGAAGTGGTGCACGTGTGGGAGGCTAGCAGAAGCCAATGGTGCTTGCTACTGGCTTGGGACACACACAGCAGCTCCAAAAACAGCTTAGATGATGGATGTGGATGTTTATCCAACAGCAAAAAAAAACCACTTTAAATCAGTCATTTTGGCAGCTTGTTAGCCAAAGCAGAAAGCAAGTGTAGGAAGAATCTGAAGCTACTGGTCAATTAAAATGAAGTCATACTAATGACAGATTTCAATAATGATCATCTCACATAGGTCTGGGACAGTACTTTTACTATATGCTGTTTCCAAGGGAATCACAGGCTACAAACCCACTCTAAGGATGTTTGCTATGATGGGTTTTAGTTAGAATATAAGTTTATTATCTCACCAGTGTGAATATTTCCTCTACCCATACAGGAAAGGGAATGCTGGCTAAAAGTGAATCTTGATTGTTACTGTGGACAGATATGATTCTGAAGTCTCTTCTGGCAAATGTCATTTTCGTCATAGAGAAAAGTTCCCACTTTAAAAAAATCTAAATATTATCTCACTTGACCCTCACAACAATCCTGTGAGGTAGCTGCTATTATGTCCCCAATTTTAAAGCTGGAGAAAACGAGGCAAACACTATAGTTCATAGCTCCAGGGTCTGACTGAGTCAGATGGCAGAGGAGGCACCCAAAGAAGATTCAATTGATTATGATTATGTTCCCCTCAGAAGACTCCACTGAACTTAACCTTAAGAAAACAAGTGGGCTCACAGTTAGAGGCCTCTAAGTGCTCCCAAAGATTGTTCTGATGAGGATTTCTCCCAAAGATCTAGGTTCCCCTCTAGCACAACTATCCAAATGCTAAAGAGGGAAGGGGAGCTATCACTCTTTGGTCCTGGCCATCTTCAGACATCACCTGTTCTAATTCCTGTGCCAAATTCTATGAAAAGTAGAATTTAGAAACAGACTTGAAAAAAGTTTTGTGTCATACTATGTACATGAAGAGTTGTATGTGACTAAAAATGACTGAACAAAAAAAAATTATCCTTGCTGACTAGAGAAGACCTTTCAGCCCTCCGTATCAAAGCAAATTGGCCATATACTATATCCATGCTGATCAGGGCCTCCAAGATGCATGTCAGTGTCTCTTTGATGAAGTCTTGTGCATGTACCACCCTGTCTTTATCTCCTAAGTGTCTGGGGTCACATAACAGGGTAGAAGCAAAAGCCTGATGATATATCCATCTGACTTGCAGCAGACTGCTTGCCATTTCAAAACAAAACAATACCCCAACAGCTAGGGCCCAGAGACCTCATTACAATCAGTACCATTACAAAACTTCATCCTGGGTTTCCATGAGACTCTTCCCAACATGTTCTTAATTCTATTATAGGGTGGGAAGCACAGCCCATTACTGAGGTCGCTGCAGCACCAGGGTATTTTGACAACAAGAAGGTGAAAGAAAATCAGTTCTGACCCATACAAGACTTAGGGCATTGCAAATTAAAAATGAGAAGACTTGATAACTCTTAAAGTCTCAGGATAAAAGGAGATATCTACATTCAGAGAAAGATCTAGAAAAAAACAGAGTTTAAATGGAGACAGACGCTAACTACATGCTTGATTTTGTTTCTTCTTTCCCATTGTTCACTCCATTGGTTACAATCCTTCTGTACAACCAGAATAATGTCCAATGTGAAAGTATTTGCAAATCCTATATTTGATTGCATGCTGCCATGAAGTGGAGGTGAGAAAATGTGAAATTCAAGGGATTGTGGAGCTGAATCTTGTAAACTAAAAGTAAATAAATCAATTTTTAAAAAGGTGAAAAGACTTGCACTTGGGATCATGGCCATAATTATAAGAGACCAACAACTCCCTATAAATGTATTATCTTAACTATTAAAATTAAAAAAAATAAGCTGGTCATTGGAAAGTGATTGTTTTTTTGTCTTTTTTAATGGAGTATGCAACAAAGATAGGATTCCGGGACCCACTTGACTTTTCAGCTTCCTTTTAAGCATTTGTCTCTGAGACCAGTATACCTAGTGTTGTTTCTGAGATACTGGGATAGTTTCCTGATTAGGATAGCAACTGATAGAGGAAACAAAATCCATATTTTTCCCCAATATCTAGTCCCCAGGCTTGGGACCAGCAAAGTATAGACTGTGGGCATTGAAGAGAACCTGGCCAGCTGTCCTTTCTCTTCTATCTCAGTATGTGTCCCTTTATGACTGAAGGTGATTTCCTCTTCTCTGCCAAGGTTGGTTTCAATTTACTAGGACAGAATTTCTGGTAGAAATCAAATGCTACGATAACACATAATTGTAATACAGTCTTCCTTGGTTTACCTAATTCTAATGCTCTTAAATTTATGGCTTTGTTACTCCTGCTGTACCCTGACTTCAATCTTCTCCTTTTGCAGCAGTGATGAATGAGGGAAGTAATTTTGGCCAAAAATAATTTTGGTAGATAGGCCCTGTGGATTCAGATTTTTTTGAACAATGCAGTCCCTGTTCTTTTAAATGTAAAGCATTAGAGGTCCCCTGTCTCTATTGCCTAATACCCTCTTTTGCCATAGGAAATGGAGGGATTCAGCCTGGACATCAATTATTTTAGATCCTAAGCTGTTTTTTTGTATCAGTTCTCCGTGAATATTCCTATTTTTGCCTGCATTGAAATCTGGTAAGACTCATCTTGACTATTCTCCTGTTGTTAGATTTGTCCAAGACTTTATGTGCTCATAAGAATTTTGTCATCCATACCTTCCTGAAAGTCCTGAGCCCAGCCATGAAACTCTCAGCCATCCTTGCTACTATTGATCTAGGTCTAACTGGTGCTTTGGGTTTTTTCCCATTAATTGTTCACTGGAACTCTGTTTCTCTATACCATTTAGTTTGTTTTTTCTCAACTAGTTTGACCTCAGCTTTCTTTGACAAGAAATAATGTAACCTTTGCAAGTATTAGGTCCATACCCCAAATCCTCTCACATAAGCTTAAGGTATAACCTAGGTTGAAATATCCTGGCAGATTCCAGACTTCTACTATGCCCATGCTAGATTGGGAGCAAACGTCTTCTCTTATAAAACTTGCTACCCTTGGGAAATGTAAATATTATTTGATGGGGAATACTGGGGATTTTCCATTAGTGTGATGTTATTCTGCACCAACACCAAAGCTCTCATAGATCAATGGAAGCCTTCTTTGTTATGGAAACAGTGTAACAGGCCTAAAAGTTGGTTATAGTATGTGTTACCTTGAAGAACATTAGCTGCCTTAAGAATCAGTGGCTCACAGGGCTTCTTAATCAATGTAGGTTTTTTTTCTGAATTTAATAAAAACAATTTTTCTGTGGGGCTAGGAGGTGTTGTTAAAAGGCAGTTCCTATCTCATAGGTGGGGAAAATGGCCTATAAATGGCATCCTCAAAATGGCATGGCACTGCTCATTGTGGGGTTATAGTCTCTGGGGATTGTATATGGAAAATATTGGTGACATGGTCCAAAACAGAAAGGCTGCTTCCTCACTCACAAAGTTATCACATACTGATTATTTCCATGGATGACTAGGAACTAGTAGGTATAGTGCTGATGAAGCTATTCATGAAACTGATGCCCTAACCAAAGCTTCTAAAAATTTACCAATGAGGGGCGGCTAGGTGGCGCAGTGAATAGAGCACCGGCCCTGGAGTCATGAGGACCTGAGTTCAAATCCGGCCTCAGACACTTACTTAACACAATAAACTAGCCATGTGACCTTGGGCAAGTCACTTAACCCCAACTGCCCTCCAAAAAAAAAAGCAAAAAAAAATTCACCAATGACTTCATCACAGCCTTGAATGATACCTCCTTGAAACTCCTGGTCCTATGACAAACTGTTTTTCAAAACTGCACAGTCCTAGATATTATTCTGTCTTTTATGGGGATAGGGGTGGGTTTGAGGGGAGGATTTATGTTCTAATCTAGTGAATGCCAGATTCTGCACCTAGATCTCTGACTACAGTGAGGAAATTGAAGAACATGCTAATACTGTGCAGAAAACAAGAAAGGAATCGAAGCAAATCCAAATCTGATCCTAAGCAAATCCAGACCTATTGATTGGTTCCCCTCCCTTGACTACTCCCTCTTGGTTTCCAAGTCTTAGTAGATGGTTAACAGTCCCTTGCTCGAGTAGTAATCAATATATTGTTCTATGCTGTAGCTTTATATACTTTTTTGAGTTTGTACTCTATGTCTTACATGCTGTTTGACTAAGATTTGAGCAAGTCATATATTGCCTACCTTAAAACTGCAATGGTGATATATATATATGTGCGTATACACACATGTGTATACATATGTGTGTATACACAAATAGACACATATGGTCTTCTTACTATACGTGCATACACACATACATGCATGCATGAGTGCGTACATACACACATAGTTAGAAACCAAAGAAAACACAGCAGTAGCCAGCAGCACCAGCAATAGAGTTTAAACGGTTATGTTATATAAATGATTCAAGTATAGTGATACATAACTGCAGACCCTGCTCCTAGAAGACAGAGCCTGGTGGATTGCTAAAAATGGGGAGTTCTGAGATGCAGTAGGCTAATAATTAACAACAATGACTAGCGTTTATATAGCCCCCACTCTGTGCTAGGCATTTACAAATATGATCTCATTTGACCCTCACAAGAACTATTGGAGGTAGGTGCTATTATTAAGGCACTAAGTTAATAGGGTGTCCTCATCAATAATGGTTGGGGCCACAATTCTGCCTAAGGAGTGATGAACTACCCAAGGTTTGAGTAAGTTGAAGATCCTGTTACAATCAATAGTGGAATTGGGACCATGCATGACTGAAGGGATATCCTGCTTTTCCAGTCTGGGAGTCAAAGGGAGACCTAATCTAAAAAAAAAACCAATAGGTTATACAGGCAACCTGAATCAAGGATTAAAAAAAATCTGTAAAATGAGAATAATTGCAAATTGTGCTATTGTTGATTGCATAATTGAAAGTAAAAGGAATACCTAGAATAGACCATAGAATTTACAGGAAACCTTTGCATCGGCAGAAGAACTTCTAAACCAACATGCTCTTATCTAGTTGCTAATTTACTGATACATACACATGCATATAAATGACAAATTTTCTATTGCTTATGTCTATACCTTTTTATGTAAAAAAAAGTCAGTGTACTCTTAATCACACAGTAAAGGTTAATACAGTTCACCATCATTGCTACCTCATTACTAGTATAGGAGTAGGACCCATTTCCTTATCATTTGGCACATAAACCTAAACTATCAAAAGCATCTATACATATATTCATTGATCTATACATGGAATGTAATATCCTGATCCATTTATTGATTATGAGGAAAAAATTGACCCAATAGAGTATAACTCATGATTGTGGTGGGCTTAATCCTAAAGAATTCAAATCATAGAAACAAAGATAATTTCATTGGAGGTAGTGATAACAATGAAACAACACATCAGATATTTTTTTCAGGAAAAATCCAAAGTTAGAAGAAAATTTATCTCTAAACATTTTTATCAACAAAATAAAGAACTAATTAATAAATTGGGCATGTAACTAAAAAATTGGAAAACCAGTAAGTTAATATTTTAATTAGATGCCAATATAGAAATCATTAAAAATCAATGAAGAGATGAACAAAATTGGAAGCAAAAAGCCCATTGAATTAATAAATGCAATTAGGAACTTTTAATGGGAAAAATGATAAAATAGGCAAGCCATTAGCTAATCTGATCTAAAAAAAGAAAGAAGAAAACTAAATAATCACAATAAAAAATAAAAGGGTAAAATTCACAATGAAAATAAAGAAGATAAAGAAATTGTTAGAAACCTTTTGTCCATTTATATACCAATTATACTGACAATTTAAATGAAATGGATCAATATTAAAAACAGAGAGCACCAACATTCCAAGCCTTTTTTCTATTAGGCCTCTTCACAAACAAGTCCCCACAGGCAAATTCCTCCCTCTACCTTCACAAGCTTCTTCTTTCTCTCTGCCCTCTATTCTATGCTCTCTCTCTCTCTCTCTCTCTCTCTCTCTCTCTCTCTCTCTCTCTCTCTGTTTCTGTCTCTCTCTGTCTCTTCCCTCTTCCTCCTCCTCCTCCTCCTCCTTCTCCTTCTCCTCCTTGTGTAACTTCCTCCCATATTGAGCTCAAGATGTGCATAGGATCTATGTAAACTGCTCAACTTAATAGAGCAAAAAATAGAGGACTCAACCCAATCTCAGTAAAATAAATTGAGCAATAAAACTAACTGAACATAAATTAGCTGCCAAAGAAGGGTAAAAAATGGGACCTGATAGATTTATAAGCAACTTTTTTCAAATATTCAAAAACAATTATTTCCAATATTTGTTAAACTGTTTGAAAAATAAGAATAAGTGTACTGCCAAATTCTTCCTATTATAGAAATAAGGTCTTGATACCTAGACTAAGAAGTCAAACCAAATAAACCCTAGACTAACTTCACTAATTAATGCTAGTGCAAACATTTTACATAAAATATTATCAATGAGACTCTAGCAACATATCACAAAGATTATAAACTATAATCTGGTTGGAATTATACTAGGGAAGCAGGTATCAGGAGAACTATTAACCTAATAGACCATATTAATAACAAGAACAGCAAATAAAATCTCATTAACAGAAGCAGAAATAACTTCTGATAATATACAATATATCTATTTTTGATTTTTAGAAATCTAGAAAATAGAAATAAATGAACATTTCTTTGATATGATGGGTAGCCCCTCTCTAAAACCAAGAACAAGCATTTCATATAATGGGGATAAAGTAGAGAATTTTCCTATAATATTATGGGCAAAGAAAAGATGTCCATTATGACCATTACTATTTGACATAGTGCTCAAAATGCTAATTAAAGCATTAACAAAAGAAAAAAGACATTGAGAGAATAAGCATAGACAAAGAAGAAACAAAGGGATCATTTTTATGTAAATGAAAAATATTATTTACTTGAAGAACCTTAGTGAGTCAACTAAAGATTAATTGAAATGATTAAGAACTGCAGCAAAGTTGTGAGATATAAAACAAGCTCACATAAATTATCAATATTTCTGTGTACTACCAGGAGAGTATAGGAGGAAGAGCTAGAGTGAGAAATTCCATTTGAAATAATATAAAATACTTCAGTCTACCTGTCTATAACACTAGTGCAATACCCATAGCAACTACTAAGAATATACATGTCTATTTTCAGGGTAGATTTGAAAAATACAATGAATTCTCTTCCTCAAATGCAAAACCAAAATACTTATTTGAAACATTGTTAGAATATCAGGAGGTAAGATTTAACAAGGTATTATTCATCACTAATCTAGAGAGTGCTGACATCCCAAGCCTTCTTTTGTTCAGGTTTCCTCACAAACAAGATACCCTAGGCAAATTCCTCCCTCTCCCGTCTCCAAGCTGTTTCTTTCTCCCTGCTCTCTATTCTGTCCCCCCCCCGCCCTTGTCTCTCTCTCTGTTTCCTCCTTGCTTGTGCTAGCTCCTCCTGAATTGAACTCCATGTGACCCAGGCTCCATGGGTTAGGCTTATTAATGTTAAGGGAAGATCTTTCTATTACATTAACATTACACTGTCAAGATATGCATAGTAACTATACAAATGAAATGATAAATCATGCTTTACAGAAATTGAAAAAAAAACACAAATAATTAGAAATTAGATATTCATGATTAGGTTGAACCAATATAATACAAATGACAATACTACATAAATTGGTTCATTCAGTGCCATAGTAATCAAACTACCAAAATATTACTTTATGAACTAGAAAAAACAATAAAGGAATTTACCTAGAGAAACAAGAAGTCAAAGATGTCAAAGAAAATGATGAAAGGAAGTGAGAAAGAATGGATCCTAGCAGTCCCAAATCTCAAATCATGTTACAAAGCAATAAAAGCAATAACAATAAAAATTATTTGGTTTTAAGAAACAGGTCAGTCAGTTGAATAGATTAAATAAATGTAAGGAGCATAAACGCACAGTAACTTCATGCTGCGTACACAAAATGACCCCAGCTACCGGAGTAAGGATTCATTATTCATCAAAATCTACTAA
Source organism: Pseudocheirus occidentalis (assembly GCA_028646575.1). Classification (NCBI taxonomy): domain Eukaryota; kingdom Metazoa; phylum Chordata; class Mammalia; order Diprotodontia; family Pseudocheiridae; genus Pseudocheirus; species Pseudocheirus occidentalis. The sequence continues at coordinate 2,557 of JAQQSW010015193.1, read as the reverse complement.
AAAAATGATTTGGCAGAAAATAGATGTTGATAATTATCTCATATCACATACCTAGGCAAACTTCAAACAGGTACATGGCTTAGACAGGAAAGGTCAACATTATAAACAAATGAGAAGGGGGAAAACAGTTATTAAGCACTTACTATGTGCCAGACTCTGTGCTAAGTGCATTCACAAGTATTATCTTTGATCCTTTAATTAACCCTGTGTAGTAGATGATATTATTGCCCCCATTTTATAGTTGAAGAAACTGAGGCAGAGAGAAGTTAAGTGATTTGTCCAAGCTTACAAGGTGGTAAATGTTTGAGGCCAGATTTGAACTCAGGTTTTCCTGACTTGAAGCCATGACAAAATGAAGGATAAAGAGGATCACACAAGACAAAATGGTATGTATAATTTTAAAGTATTCATACAAATAAAACAATGCAGGTAAAATTAGAAGTGAAGCAGGTAAACGGCAAAAATATTTGTGGTACATTTGTCTGATAAAGGTTCCATTTACAAGATACATAGGGAAATGATACAAATTTATAAGAATTAGAGCCAACTTCTAAATGATTAAAGGATATAAACAGTCAGTTTTCCAAGTAAAAAAACTTAAGCTATCAACAGATGGAAACTATTACCTGAATCATGAATAATTAGAGAATGCACATTTAAGCAACTTTGAGGTTCTACCTTGCCCTCACCAGACTGACTAATGCAGAAAAAAGGGAAAATGACAAATGCTGGAGGGACTGTGGAAAAATAAAACACACACATACACATGCACACAAATATTGATAGCAAATCTTTGTGTGTTGGCAAAGAATTGGAAACTGGGAGGTGGTGCCCATTGATTAGGAAAAGACTGAACAAATTATGACATATAAATATTCTATCAGCAAGCACCTGAGCATACCCAGAATGGCTGCTAGCACATGTTCTTAAATCTGCTTTTCTAAAGGAAAGCAACTCAAAATGGGTTAACAATATCACTTTAATCAAACACATATCATTTACCTTAGTTCAGGGGGAAAAGGCAGCACCCTGAACTTCAGAGAATGCAAACAGAATACAAACACAAGTTACAAGCAGACCAAGAAACAGATCAGTGGATGGGCTTCCAACCATCTGACCATTACATCCATACCCAGTCAGTTACCAGAGAGGGAAGCATCAACATCTGGGTTTTCAAAGGGAATGGGTACAGTGGGGGGGTGGGGAATGGGGTTGTGGTCAACGGCTTCCCAGACTCTCATCTGGCCAAATCACACAACTCTTTCCAAAGTGAGCCCCAAAGCAAAACCTCACATCAAGGTGTTTATATATACTTCTCCTGCATCAGAGACCATCACAGCCCTCTTGACCCACCACCCAGTCACAAAGTAATAAGGCATGGGCGTTCCTGAAGAACAAGCCTCTCCCCACAGGCTCCATGTGACCACATTCAGCCTATTAAGGGGCAGAGCATACTTTCAAATCAGGAAAGGTTCTCAGAGTCACTTAAGCCTATTAAAGGGCCTAGGGGCAGAGAAGATCTTCAGATTCCCATAACTTATATATAGAAGACTACCAAATTATAAGAAATATTTTTAGAGAAACATGAGATGTATATAAAATGTTGGAAAGCTAAGACAGCAAAACCATGAGTACAATTTAAATGACATTGCAGCAACAAATAATATTGAAAGACTTAAGAACACTGATCAATGCCATCACCAACTACACAGAGCACTCATAACACAGTATCTTGTCTCCCTCCTGTCAGATGGACTATGGACTGAGTGTGAAGATAAGAGAATATTTTTTAGAATGTGACCAGTGTGGAAATTTATTTTACTCAACCATGTACATTTCTAACAAAGGTTTGGTTATTCCCCCACCGGGGACAGGGGAAGAAGAAGGAAAATAAAAATATATTTTTGTTAATTAATAAAATAAAGTTAAATAAATCCAAAATAAGAACTTGTCATATAAAAGCAAAGTGGTAATTTTGTTCAAAGTTTCCTCTGATTATTAGTATCAAGTGAGGCAAAAAACAGGTAGGGAACTGTTGTCTAAAGGTGTTTGTCAATGTCAAAGGGACTGATGTAACTCCACATGGAAAAGAATTATCTGTGAATCATTACATTCTACATGTGGTCCTAATTTCTTTTTTTAATTAATTATTTTATTTATTTTCTTGTTTACATAATTCATTTCCACCAGATTTTGGGTTACAAATTTTCTCCCCATCTTTTCCCTACACCCAATCCCAAAACAGCAATCGCATCATAAAGCCCCTCCCCCAATCTGCTCTCTTTTATGTCTTCCTCCAACACCCTTCTAACTTTCTGGTAGGTCAGGGAGGGTCTCCCTACCCCAGTACCTGTATATCTTAATTCCCAGTTGCATGTAGTTAATGATAATAATTGTATATATATATATATATATATATATATATATATGTACACACACACACACACATATATACACATACATACACATATAAATACACACATATATCTATATATTCATTTTAAAAAATATTTGATTGTAGGGCTTTAAATTCTAGATTCTTTTGGTTCCTCCCTTG
>JAQQSW010015192.1:0-11941 GCA_028646575.1 Pseudocheirus occidentalis | reverse complement strand
TACGCCATTTCTTTCCTAAGCCAGATTCAATGAGAGTAAATGAAAGTAAAGTTGTAACAGTTATCCCTTGCCTCTTCCACATGGGATGATTAACCCCATTTTGGCTCTCCTTGTCTCCTCTCATTCTAGTCCTCTCCCACCTCAGAATTTGCCTTTTAAAGTATCATCCCTTCATATTCAATTGATCCTATGCCCTCTATATACCTATATATACACATGCTCATTTTTTCATATGCATATATAGTTTAATAGTGTTTTAAAGGGTAATAGCATCAATTGTAATTCTTCTATTTTTATAGGCATCTGTTATAGGAATCTGAAGGTCTTCCCTGCCCCTAGACTGTTTGCTAAAGTGGCTTAAGTGGCTCTGAGAATATTCCCTGATTTGAAAGTATACTCTGCCCCCTAATAGGCTGAATGTGGTCACATGGAGCCTGTGGCAAGAGGATTGTTCTTCAGGAATGCCCACACCTTGCTACTTTGTAATTGGGCAGTGAGTCAAGAGGGCTATGACATTCTCTGACTAAGGAGAAGGCTATATATACACCCTAATGTGAGGTTTTGCTGTGGGGTTTACTTTGAGAAGGGTTGTGTGATTTGGCCAGATGAGATTCTGGGAAGCCATTGAACACCTCCCCACCCCACCCCTGCTTTGAAAAACCCAGATGTTGATGCTTCCCTCTCTGGTAATTGATTAGGTATGGATGTAATGTTCAGATGGTTGGAAACCCATCTCTGCTGATCTATTTCTATGTTTGCTTGTAACTTGTTTTTATTCTCTGAAGTTCAGGGTGCTGACTTTTTCCCCTGAACTAGGTAAATGATATATGTTTGATTGATTAAAGTGAGGCTATTAATCCATTTTGGGTTGCTTTCCCTTAGAAAAGCAGACCTAAGAACCTGTGCTGATACACCACCTCACCTGCTTAAGAAAGATCCCTCAATGCATTCAAAACTGCATTGCCCCTAGAAGCAATTTTCTATAAGAGTCTTTGGTCTGATCTAACTAACCTTCATGACTTTTCAAGTTTCATTTATTTCTGTGTTGTTGTCCACTCATTTCACTCATGTCTGACTCTTTGTGACACCGTTTGGGGGTTTTCTTGACAAAGATATAAGAGTGGTTTGCCATTTCTTTCTCCAGTTCATTTTACAGGTGAGAAGACTGAAGCAAGTAAATAGGGTTAAGTGCCTTACCCAGAGTCATACAGATAGTGTCTGGGACCAAATTTGAATTTAGGCCTTCCTGACTCCAGACCTCGTGCTCTATGCATTATACCACCTAGCTCCATAAGATGAGACCTCTGCTGGGGATGAATGGGGTAAGGAGAATAGATGGCATAAGAGGACAAGTCTGTTCACCTCTTATTTTGCATCCTTTATCTCTGCCAAAAGGAATTATCTTTACCCTCAGAGAAGAGAATAGAATCAAAGTGACTAATCAAGATTTGATATGGAAGATAAATTGAAAAAGTGTATGAGGGCATCTTGCTTTTTTGATGAACTATATCTGCCTACATCAGATGAACTATGTGCTAGGAAACTACATGCACTCAAAGAAATGATAGAAGTGATTGCTAAAGGCACAGTGCAAAATCATGGAAAATCAGAAGGATTATATAGGGAAGAGAATAAATGTTTAGATTTCAAAGAAAAATGGATGAAAATGGAACTTTCAGTTATAAAAACAGTGAACTTAACTTCAAACATAGAGAAAACATAGAATATTTTATAACAAAACATGCTTAATGAACATTTAGAAAAAAGAAATAGTGATCACAGAAAAACCCAACATGACCATCTTGAATGTGTCATGTCATATTAACCTTTCCTCTTTTGACAGGGTAATTAGATTGAAAAATTACTCAGATGTTACAGATAGTTTAAATAGATTTTAGCAAAGGATCTCAGAAGGCTTCTTATGCTATTCTTTATGGAGATATTGGTTAGACAATACTGAAATTAGATATAAGTTGCTTTAATGACGGAGCCCAGGCTAATCAATTAATAGGTTAGTGTCTACTTGGCAAAAGCTTCCAGGAGGTGCCCTGAGGATCTGTAGTTGTCTCCATGTTAATTTTTTTACAAAAACTTCAATAAAGATATCTCAGATAGATATTAAAATGCAGGTGACAGAAAGGTATAAAGGATAGCTAACACACAGCAGGATGGACTTGGGATCCAAAAAATCTTGACAAAATAATTGATCAAATAAGTGAAATCAAATACGATAAAATTTAATAGAGATAAATGTTAATGTAACATTTAGAGAAAATCAACATCACAAGTCCAAGGAAAAAAACTGGGTGTTTTGGGGGCTACAGGTTCAATGTAAGTCACAAATATCAGTCAAGTCAGTCAATCAATAAGCATTTGTTGAACACTTTGTATAGGGCAGGTAACATGCTAAGCCCCGGGGATACAAATCCAAGAAGAGTGAATGGAATGCCTGCCTCAAGGAGCTTACATTCTAATGGTGGAAGACAATATACAAAAGGGAACTGAAAGGAAGTGGGTAGAGAAGGTAAAGGTCCCTGGAGCTATAGCATAAGTTGTGGTTATGAGTCAGTAATACATCCTAAAAAGAAATGAAGACATGGGCCTCCTCATTAAATTGGAGGTTCTGGGAAAATTAGCCAAACAGAGAGAGAGTTCACAAGGAAAGAGAGTACCTTTAATGTGAGTAGTCCAGAGGTGGAGTGGATTTCCAGTGTGATATGTGAAACAAGAATTTTAAGGTAATTTTAGGTTTAATTAAGCAAAGTACAGATCATAGTTTTGCTTTCCTATGATCTGGCCTGTCATATTCATAGCACTATGAGTTTGGGGGCACTGTGATTTTGGGTGTATACTCATAGTCTGGAAAGCATCCAGCTGAGAGCAAGCAAGATGGTAAAGAACCTCAAGATAGTTGAAGGGATTGGACTTTTTAAGTCTTCAAATACAAGACTAAAGTGGAAAGGAAGGATCGTGGAGCTGGTTTTTTTCAAGCCATTGAAGGTCTTTTATATGGAATAGGAAGTAGACTTATTCTTCTTGGGAGGTGCTATCATATGCCACTGGCTGTGGAGTCAGAGAATCTGGGTTCAAATTTCACTTCAGATCCTTAGTACATATGTAATATTAAGCAAACCACTTAAGAATCTTGGGCTTTAATTTCCATATCTATAAAACTATGGGGTTGAACTATATTAACACTGAGGACTGTTCAAATTCTAGATCTATGATCCTTATCTGTGTGTGTGTGTCTGTGTGTGTGTGTGTAGTCATTGTTGTTCAGTTATTTCCAGTCATGTCCTACTCTTTGTGCCCATATGAGTTTTTCTTGACAAAGATATTAGAGTGGCTTGCATTTTCTTCTTCTATGTGTATGTGTTGGGGGAGGTATAAAAATTTTATTCCAATAATTTCAGTTTTCAGTGAGATCATTTTTTCACTTGTAACTCTTAAAAATAATATTTCCTGAAAGAAGTCATGTCTTATGGTGAGAGTCATTTTGTATCCTTAGTCATGAAGCCCTATCCTATCCCTTTTCCTTGCCATCATCTCTCATAGCTCATAAAACCAGGTTATCCTATACCTGGTTCTTCCCTTTCTACTCTGAGGACATCTCTGAGTTAGTTCTGAGAACATCTACAGTCCCTCTCCTGTGCTGGAAAGCACAACTATTATTCAGAGAAGATGATCTCCTGTTGTACTCATTCTCTTCAAAAGAAACTAGCAAGTCACTTGAGTCCTACCACAAATATAAACTTTCCCACCCTACCCCATCATCTATAATCCATGCCAAATTATGACTTCATTTCCATTTTTAAAAATTACAATTAAAATTTGGGAGCTAGGCTTATATCAAGCCTTTACTTCTTGGACCTTTTGTCTGCAAATATTAAAAAAGAGATGTGGATTAAATATACATATTGAAATGGGAAAGATGAGCCCTCCTACATCCGTGTGTGTGTATAAGCATGCACACACATGTGTATAAAAATATACACACCTGGGGGAGGACTCACTACACACACGTGTGTGTGCATGCATATGCATCATGCACATGCACATGCATGCACATTTACCTTTCCATTCTGAGGATAATGATGATCAGAGTGAGTACATGAATTTGGGGAGTGAAAGGACAATCTAGGCAAAGTTGGAATAATTCCATATGATCTTTGTTCAAATTGTCCTGATTTTTTCCCCTTACTTAACATGTTGGGAATGTTTCTGTTTAATATCCAAATTTATATTTAAGTATTTCCTGAGTAAGTCAGTCAAGGTGATCACACCTTGAAACAAGGTCATAATGACTAGATGAGCTTCCTCATTTATGTACAAAATAATGTTATCACCTGTGCATCATTTTAAAGTGCAGAAGACATACAGAACAAGTTCAGTAGTAATGGATGCTTTACAGCAAGGAGTACTTCAAATTGCACTATTACAAAAAAGGTTAGCCTCTGTCTATGTTTCTATATTATTGTTTTCTTCTTGGTTTTTTTTTTTGGTTTGGTTGGGTTTTTTTGCTTTTTGGAGGGCCATTGGGGTTAAGTGACTTGCCCAAGGTCACATGGCTAGTGTTTTTGTGTGCTAAGTGTCTGAGGTCATATTTGAACTCAGGTCTTCCTTACTCCAGGGCCAGTGTTCTATTCACTGAACCACCTAGAAGCCTCCATTATTGTTTTCTTTTAAAACATTTTTGAGATACTCAGTTACAAAACAAACCTGAATTCACTTCAAATCCATGCCAAATTATGACTTCATTTTCCATTTTTAAAAATTACAATTAAAATGAAAAATCTTATTCATAATATAATTACAATTAAAAGTCTAGCTTGTAAGACTTTTCTTTTAAATTATACTTTTCAAGGAAAACCCATATCCAACATGGGATGAATTTAAGGTGAATTGTACCATAAACAATTTTCTTTCTTCTATTCATGATAATGAGAGCCCCAGGAAATGCTTTAAGAGAACACAAAAAAGATAGGCAGTTGAGCATGACTAAATTGCAGAATTAATATGTATCATGGCTTGATAATAAACCTAAAGAAGATTGTGGTTGCATAACAACTGGTTCCAGGGTGCCACTATCTGGTCACAGATATTAATCAGAATTGCAAAAACAAAAACTATCCTTGGCTTTGCCTACTTAAGCATCTCATTGTCCAGTGATGTACTAACTTAAAAGAAAAATACAATAAAATCACTCCCCAAAGTCAGTTCTCCCTTTGGTAGGTTGTTGGTGTCTGGTGCCAACATGGCCTCATTCTCCAGTCCAAACTAAAGCTCTATAAAGCACAAATGCTCTTTAAACTTCTCTCTAACTAGGAGATCTAAGCCTACCACAAACTGCACATCTGGTTTCATGAATAGTTTGATCAGCATCTAAAAGCCCTACTGAACAGTAAATGGCAGGGGATCCCCTACCAGTGAAGTCCTGGAAGATAGCCAGGAATGAAGCAATTCACAATTCCATTGGGAGGGGTATGTGCTAAGACAGAAAGACTGGAGGATAGCCTAGCAGGCACTGAATAGCTAGCTGAAGTGAGGGAGAGGAGAAGAAACACTTCAAGGATTCACTGAAGCACAGCCTTAAGCTTCCTGGCATCACTCTAGACAACTTGGGAAATAACTTTGGCAGTTGGACCAGTCTGACATTCTGCTATAGGGAACAAAGTTATTTCATTTTGAGGAAAGGATTCAGAGTAAATTCAAGTGTGAGAGGCATAAATTTAAATTGTAACTGCTCATATGAATATACATATAAATTGTATACATATTCCCAAATACCTTTTTCTTTATACTGGAATTACTTAGGCTGGAAAGGTCACTCTAGATGAGAATTGTGTATACATGAGGTAAATCTTAAACCATGTGAAGGGGATTTATTGAGTAAAGCACTTAGGATATTCATTCTTGCTACATACCTAGCTTACTTTCTCTAATCATACATTTCCTGGATAATATCTTCCATGTTACTTTATAAATAGAAGTTTTGTTGATGCTTCTGTTGGTTTTTTTTAACTTAGTAATTTCTAGAAATATTCTCCACCTCTATGCTACTCCCACTCATTCAAAATTGGAATTCCCCTTATGCAAAAGAAAAAAACAATTAAGCTAAAATACCTAATACATTAAAAATATTGACTATGTTTGGCCTAATAGCCCTCTCCATCTCTGCAGAAAGAGTAATGTATGCTTGATTATCTGTTCTGTAGCCCCATTATTGGTTTGGTTTCCTTATAACAATGTTTTCATTTACATTGTCCACATCATTATGTATATCGATCTTCTAGTTCTGTTTATTGTTCTCTTCAACAATTCGTATCAATCTTAAGTGTTCCTTTGGTTTCCTCATTGTCAAAAAAAATGACACATTTTAATTACATTCATATACCACTGTTTATTCAGACATTCCCCAATGAATGGCTAAATATTTCTAGCTCTTTGCTACCACAAAGAGAGTCGCTATCAATATTTAAGTATATATTACATACTGATTTCTGCTTTGATCTCCTTTGGGAGATTCGGAATTTAAGACTAAGAGTGAGTTTTTTGTGTGAAGGGGAATTAAGAGTTTAATCATTTTTATGACATAATTTCATAATAACATCTAGAGTGATTGGCCCAATTCTCAGTTCTACCCATAAGGTGTTATTGTAGATGCCTTCCCACAAACTCTGTGATATTTTTTGGTTATCTTGGCTAATTGGCTTTTTGTGAGGTGAAATCATGAGTTATTTTAACTGAGGTTCCTGATAATGATTATGGTGTAACTTTTCCATTGGTTTATTTGTAGTCTCTGATTCTTTTGTAAATGGCCTTGTTATAATCTTGTAGGGCAAGGATTTCATTCACTTTTGTCAATGTAAGTTTCTTGACATCAAACATTATTTCATTTTTGCCTTTTTATTCCCAACACCTTGCACCATACCCTGTACATAGTACATTCTGAACAATTAGCGATTTATTATCATTTTAGCAGTGATATCAAATGTAAATATTTTTTTCACATTTCAACAGTTTCTTTTTATTCTATATGCACTGATTTTTATACTAATTTTTAAAAATTATATAATTAAAAGGGTCTATTTTTACTTCTATGATCTGTTCTTTGGCTAAGAATTTTCTTGTTAGTCCTCATTTTAAAAATAACTTTTTGCATTATCCTCTAATTCATTAATACTTTCAATGAAGTAACATATTGCATTCAAGTTGCATATTTATTTGGAACTTATCATAGTATTATGTTGGGATAAGGTGATGTATATTTTTTGCAAACTACTTTCTGTTTTTCCCAGCAGTTTACAATGGAATCATTGTCTTAAATAAGTAATGTGTTTACAAACACAGATCTACTGTTTTTTATTGCTTCTTTTTCATACTTATCTAATCTATTCCATTGTTCTGCTTTTCTTTTTTTAATCAATACCAAATGGTTTTGAGGATTGCTATATTATTATACTTTAGGGTTGGTAAATGCTATACCAGCTACATTTTTATACTGAGTTTTTTTTTATAATGGCTTATTATGTTGGTAATGCTATATTTTTGGTAATGTCCTTTGAAATTCTAAATGTTTTTTTTCCTCTAAATGAATTTTGTTAATGTTGTTTTCCAGTTACAAAGATATCCCCTTGGTATTTTGATCAGAATAACAAAATATCTATAAATTAATTTAAAGTAGGATCATCATTTTTATTATAATGGTATGGTCCAACCATGGCCACTGAATATCTCTACAATTATTTGTCTTCCACTATTTCGGTAGAGTGTTTCATATGTGCATTTATATAAATCTTGTATGTGTCTTGGTAGATAAAGTCCTATATATTTTGTGCACTTTGTAGTTATTTAGAATAGAATTTCTCTTAGAGTAAAACTGATAGCTATGTACATTTGTTTAGTATCCTAGGCAACATGGTTGTGCAGTGAATAAAGCATTGAACACAGAATCAGAAGGATGGTATTCAGGTACTTCCTTCATCCCATACAAGTTGTATAACTACTCACAAGTCACTTTAGTGCTTTTAGCCTCAGTTCCCAATCTGGAAAGTAGGTATAATAATAACACCTATGTCTGAGAATAATTTTGAGGTTAAAATGAGATGACATAAATAAAGCACTTTACAAACCTTAGGGTAGTATTAATTGCTAACTATTACTGTTATTTTTTCTGCTACTTTATTGAAGTTATACTATTATTTCTGCATTAATCCTCTCAGGTTTTCAAAGTATACATCATGTCATATATACATACATATATGTATGCACATATATATACACATATACACACATACATATATACACACATGCATTTCCTTCTGTTTCCTTGTTGCTAAGTTTATAATTCTAGATTTAATTAAAATAATAGTGACTTGAAGGACATTCTCATTTTCTCTCTGTCCTAGAAAATCTTTTGCTATTTTTTAATGAGAAAAAATATTAATATTTGCCTTCAATTATGTTAAAGAAGGACTCTTCTATTCCTGTCTTTTTAAAGAGTTTTGAACATGAATAGATACCCAATTTAGCTAAAAAATCTCCTTTGTATGTAAAGATAATAATGGGATTTTGTTTATGTGATTAATTATGCTAATTATTCTTTTCAATATTGAACCATCTTTGCATCACTGGAGAAAGTCCAACTTGACCACAATACATAATTTTCTGAATATATTGCTGTACTCACCTGAGAAATATTTCATTTAAAAATCTGCATTAATGTTGATGATCTTTTGGCTAAGAATTAATTAGTAAAATTGATATGTAATTCTCTGTGCCTTGCATCTTTGTATTTCAGTGAATATCTTATGTCCTATACAAAATATTTAGTGGAGTACCTTATTTCTTAATTTTGACTAATTTTATAATGTGTATATTGCTCTTTAAATATTTGATATAAATCCATATAATTGATATAAATATTTGATACATTTCCAGCCTCTACTCCACCACGTTGACAGTCTGTTTATAGCTTGTTCAATTTCTTTTTTCTGAGACTAGATTATCTAATACATCTATTTCTTTGTTTACTAATGTGAATATTTTATATTTTGCAAGTATTCCATTTCATTTCAACCACCAGTTTTTGCAAAAATGAAATAATTCAAAAACTACTTTCACTTCTTCTCTGGTTATTCCCCTTGATTATTTTGTTAATATGTTCTTTCTGGAACTCTCTGAATTAGATTAGCTAATGGTTCATTAATTTTCCATATTTCAAAAATGTAGTTCCTGATTTTATCACGTTTATATTTTTTTATTTTCAAGTTTTTCCTATCTGTCCCTTAGATTTCAAGATTCTTACTTTCGTTCTTGTTCTATAATTGCTCATTTGTTTATTTTTCCAGTCTGTTTTACCTACTCTTTTAAACTGCATTCTTAGTTCATTGATCCTTCCTACAACTTCAGAATATGTTTTCCATGATGTGTTTTCTCCCAAGGACTTCTTTAGCTTCATTCCTTACATTTTGTTTTATTCTTTAATTATCCTCCTTTTTAACAGTATTATTGTTTCTGAAAGATCTTCTATGCCCTATTCATTTTTTCATGTTGGAGATATTTAGTTTCCATTTACACCTGAATCTTTTACTCATATTCCTTTCTTAACTTTTACTGTATTGGATTATGTCCTACAAAGGAACTGTTTATTGTTTCTGCCTTTTCACCTTTTTATATATATTTGTTCCATAGCATATGATCAATAGGATGGAAAGTACGCCTGATTTAAGTTTTAAAATTCCAAAGTTAAAATTCTAGTTCCAATATTTATTAGTTGTATGGACATAGGAAAATTTTTATCACCTTACTTCTCCGAGCCTCAGTTTTCTTATATGTAAAATAGGAATCACAATACCTATAATACCAATTTCACAGTCTGGCTATAAGCCTCAAATATAATAATGTACATTCAGTGTTAAATAAATATCACCTATAATTATTCTTTGATTTAGAAATGTAGTTATTTAATAGACAACACATGATAGTAAGGCCTGGCTCATGTAGTCTAATGATTCATGTTTAGAACTAGAATAGAATTAAGCTCTCATTCACTGTAGAATGCAATAAAAATAGCTTTATTTAAAATTTAAAAATTTTCCTAAAACAAAATAAAACATAATAAATATACATTTCCCAGGATAGCAACACTGAGACAGGTCAATAAGAACTCTGTCAAAGCTCTGGGACTCTGACTCTATTCAGGCTGTAGATTTATAGTCATCCATACCAACCAAGTATTGAAAATGGTTACCTTTCCTCTTCAAAAAGGAAACCATCACAGCCTAAGCAAAATAAATATTTTTCCTACCATATTTCACCCATTGGTGGAGAGGTCCCTCAAACTCTGTATGGGATACTCCACCACTTAGCCTCAGAAATCATTCAAACTTTAGGAAGAAGTCTAGTATTATAGGAGAAGTTTAATCCAAATACCAATATGATAAATAATCATGAAATTTAAAAAATTGTCAAAAGAAATGCAGTCCACATTGTGGTAGTAATATTAGGGGAAATTCAAAGTGAATTTCTTGATATAAAACAATTAATAGGAGAAGCAGAAGGAAGACCAGTGGCAGTGCCAATGGAAATATGTCTGACATAGGCATCAATCACCAAAGTGGGTCAGCAACATCTGGAACAATGTAGGTAAGAAGCCCTAACCTTCTTCCAAGTAGCCTCTCCTTGGGGGTCAGAGTTGATACTGAGACTTGTATTGTATTGCCATACATTCAGTGTTGCCTGGCCCACCAGCTAAACCGCCCCCCTTTCCCTAAAGGGGACATAAGAATGATACAAAATCTTTGTGCCTTGAGAGACCTCTATTAAAGATATACCTTTATTTTGTGATGACGTGATGAAAACTACTGCTCACCTTCATCTAGGTACCACAAAGTGCCATAAAGTGCCAAGTACCATAAAATGAACTAAAGGATCTCCTTTTTTCCAGTTGACTTCACATTCTCCATAATTGCATAGAAACTATTTCAACTCCTTCATGTCATTAGAAAGCATTGTATCTCTCAACATGCCAGGAAACTGAATCACTTCCGTTTGAATTAATTTAGGAAGATTCTGAAGATCATCTGCCAGGATAAGGTTCCAGACACTAAGGTACTTTCCTAAGCCAAATTGTCAAGTGTTCACACTCTACTGCAGAGATTGCAACTTTGATGGAATGGCCATGTTGTTTGAATAACAAACATTACATTTTTCTAAAAGACTATTTTACAGAGAACTCAACAAGGCAAGTGCTTTCATAGAGGTCAGAAGAAGTGACTCTCAAAGTCTCTGTGAAGAACTTTGGAATCAGTCATGAGAATAGTGAGACACTGGCACAGGACCACCCAACATGGCATGCCCACATCAAAGAAGGTATTGTGCTTTATGAGCAAAGCAGAATTGCAGTAGCTGAAAAAAATGTGAGAAACACAAATTTAGAGGCATCTATACTCCAAATGTTCATACAGACTATGTGTGCCTGACCTGTGGTAGAACCTTCCAGGTTCATATCAGTCTGATAAACTACAATTGGACACACTGGACCTTGACTCTGACATAGTGATGTCATTTTGATCCTCTTCAAGCACAAAGAACAAGCAACCTCCCAACAGTTCCACTCCTTGTTTCTCCAAGAATTTTATAGCAAGGAGTTTTGAAAATCATTTGGATGGGAAAGATCTGCCATTTGGAGACTCAAGCTATTTCCCTAGTATTTATACAAATGTCTAAGGTGTTAAACCTCAAGAATTAGATAACTCTGAAGAAAGGATGGAACAGTAGTCAATTAGGATTATGTTTTTTAAAAATCCATCCTTAAAAACTAAACATATATTCTTATCTGTCTGCAGTTGGTAAAAGGACAAAGACAACTTCTTCTCTTTTTTCCTCATGTTTTAAATCCAGGTTTTCCAAAATTATCACAAAGAGCCAGACGAAGGGG
>JAQQSW010015191.1:0-11942 GCA_028646575.1 Pseudocheirus occidentalis | reverse complement strand
AGTTTTGGAGCTTGAAAATCTGTTTAGCGTCCCATTTTATGAGTTTTTTAGCGTGTTTGTGTGGGAGCTGTGGTGCTTTGCTGCTTCTATGCTGCCATCTTGGCTCCGCCCCCTGAAGCACATCATTATTAATAATTCACACAATATCATCAGCACCTTCAGTTTTCTGGGTCTGGTTTGGCTTTTGAACTCCATTTTCTTTAGGATTGTTTGCTCCTTTGCTGGCATCGACCTTTTTTTTCTTCTTCTTCTTTTGGGTAACTCCTAACCTGTCTTTATCAGGGTCTTTTTTGGCTTCAGTTCTGGCATTGGAAGAGGGTTAGCAAAAGACCATGCTAGCCTCCCCTTTTCAGTTCACCCTTAACTTTGGATTTTATCAACCTTAGAACTTAGCCTTTTGCTTGGCCGTAGCAGTGGAGTCTAGGCATGGGGTTTGTAATTTGGGGCTCACTCCTAGCTTCTCTTTCTCATAGTCCTTTCATTATAAATATAAGGAAACTGAGACATGGAAAGGTAAAGGACTGGTCAATACAATTGGTAAGTGGTCAGGCAATTTGAACACAAATCGCGTAATTCCAAATGCAGTATTTTTCACCCCCACAATACCATGCTGCCTGTTGCATACTATTCTGTGGTTGAAATCAGTTAGATATTATTAAGAAATTTCTTAACTACTTATAGACTTGGCTTTTCCAAACCTATATTATGGTGAAATCAATGTATCTGATTTCAGTACTTCATCAAATTTAGATCCTAGGCACCAACATTTAGGCAGCAGTACTTAGAACAAGAATCAAGCATTTAGAATCCAAGAATACATACCCATCATCAGAACCACTGCAAAGTATTCCTTCCCTTAGGGGAGACCATCTTACATGAAACACCTTCGCAGTATGTCCAGCAAACACCTTCAGTGGTTGATCAGAGCTGGTGGCTAAGTAATAAACACGGACATTTTTGTCTTCACAGCCAGTAGCTATCATATCTCTGCAATATTATCAACACGACCATCAGAATTGAGAGTTTCTCAAAAACAGAGAGCAGCTCTAATTCCTAAATATGGAGAGTGTTTTGTTTTGGTTCCTCTGAAAAACCCAACTTAACAAATAAAAACATATCATATTTCTATATATCTTTACATGATAGCCCATATACAAAATTTTACCTGTCCCTTCAGAGACCAGGACTTCCAGAAATACTTTCTCTAGGACTGTTCAGTTGTGATTCTCTTTTATACAAGTAAGAAATATTTGCATTTGCCTCACTACAAATCTACTTTCAAAGTATGACCGCTCCATTTTATTTCTAAACTTAATCCTTCTGGTCATTTGCAAATAGGACATCCTACCTGCAAAGTGGGCAGGCTTCATCCTATAGATCATAACATTTATATGTCTAATGATCCCAATTCATCAATACATTTATTGACTTGAATCTGACCTTTGCCTATTTACAAATAGGCCAATTTCTAATATAAACATAGAGATTCCTTTTGTGTTCGCTCAGCAAATCAATACCTTCTTTGTGCAATGAAATGTTCTCACGCTAACATGGTTCCTAGAATATATTGACTGACTGAATGTATACATGTACATTTGCATGTCTAGATATTTGTTTTCTATATTTATATGTACATGACAAAAAAAAACATAAATCAAAGAAAGGCAGAGAATGTATGTAAAAGTGCTACAATGACTATTTAGAAATATCAGACCTTTGATTCAAACCTTTTATAATTTCTTAGTAATGTTTGTAACACTACCTATAAGACTTCATTCACTCACCCCATTAACAATTAGTTTTTAAGATCTTATGATCATGCCATTTCATTCTTCAATTTTTTTCAATGACTCCCATTATTTCTAAAATAAAGTCCAGGTTCATTAGCCTGTAAGCCCCACCTCACTTGACCTAACACCTTATAGCTTTATCTCATAGCATTCTCCTTTACACAGTCTATGCTCCAAGAAAACTAGATTATTCACCATTCCATGCATGCCTCTGTCTTTGAACACACCTTCTCTAAAGTAGATATGCTCTCTCCTTTCCCTTCCCCACCCTAAACTCAATGTTTTAGAATCAGAGTAAGCCTTCTAGACGTAGTTAAAGAGATTCTGCTCCATTATGTCTTTCCCATTTCCACAGTCAGGGACTGTCTCTTGTTTACTGTCATTCTCAAAGTAACTTATGGACATTTCTCTTGTACATTATGTTTATTTGGTATTATATTCATTTCTGTAAATGTCTTCTATCCCCTACTAGGTCCAAATGTCACGAGGACTGAACTGTTTGGTTTTTTACCTTCTTAATAAATGTTGGTTGGTGAATGTAGATATATAATGAATATTAATGGCATTGTACAATTGATTCTATGTATCATTTGTCATTGAGAAAGGCTTTTAAGATTAAATGCATCATTTAATAGTTCTATTTTATTATGGACTAATTTGTAGGATATGCTACAGAGAGGCAGCTGGTGGCACAGTGGATTGAGCACTGGTCGTGGAGTCCAAAAGACCTGAGTTCAAATCCAGCCTTGGATACTTGTTACCTTTATGACCCTGGGTAAGTCACTTAAACTGTTTTCCTCAGTTTTCTAGACTGTAAAATGGTGATGACAAACTCTAGCTCTTAGATATCTTGTGAGGCTCAAATGAGATAATATTTGTAAAAAGCACTTAGCATGCTACCTAGCACATTGGTGGTACTATAGAAATAACTGAGTTCTTGCTATGGTTTTCCTATATTATTTGGAGAGAATGATTTGAAGATTTAAGGGGAACAAAATGAAAGAGGAGAATGGTAGGAGCAGTTCAAACAAAACTATGTCTTAAATATGTGGCACTTTTATCAAGAACTTTATAACTAAATGAGTATTATCATGTAGCAACTTAGAGCTAAGTCAACTAGTCACTAGTAATTCTGGTTCCTTCCCTAAATTCACAATTTAGGAAAGCCTTAAAAGATGAGCCTCATTCCTTTTTCCCATCAGTATATCTCTGATAGATCCAGACTCAGTTACTCTGAGATAGCAGTTTTTGGTAAAGTTTCTTGGCCTAGTTTGATTAGAACAGACTCATTGCTCCTTCTTTCTTCTTAAATTTTTCCTTTATTAATCTTCACACAGGTAGCTGCTATCTTACTTTCTGAAATGGCAACCCTTCAAGGCAGTTTTGTTCTTTTGTCTTTTAAATTGAATTTAACTGAACCCTATCCAAACAAACATTTATAGCTAGAGTGTAGATACTGCAGGGCATACAAAGATTAAATAAAGCAGATCTTTCTTTCTCATGGAACTCACACTGTGGCAGAGTGATATGACATACACAAAAAAATTACATTCTGAAATCAAACATGTTAATAAAGTTGATGCTTTTATAGTTCTTTAAGGTTTGCAAAGAATATTTGGTATATTATCTCATTTCACTCCCTACCTTTTGTAATGGTAATGGAGATTTGAAGATCTTCCCTGCCCCTCCTAATGGCAAGCAAACAAGTACTTAAAGCCTTGTTTCAGTTGAGCCTTGCCCATGATTATATCAAGTCTTTGTTAAGGAACCCACTTGTGTGAAACCCACAGTGGGAGGAACTTGCTGATGCAACAGGAAGGGGCAGAACAAAGAGGAGCTAATGACCGTATATAAGGAGAAGCTCAAACTGGGAGAGAGCCAGAACTCTCACTGCTGGGGGAAAGCTGTGTGGAGGTTGAGCAGCTGGCATGAGTGAGAGAGGGGCATTCTTGCTTAAGGGAGTCTGTTTTGTTTTGAAGACCTGAAGGAGGGAAGGTTTGGGAAGACTTGGGAATGTTGGTGCTCACTACATTGGTTATGTATACCAACTTCATGGTTACTACGATGAATTTGGCTTTCTGATTTGGGGATTTGGTTTTCTGGTATTTGACTAAATGCTTTGACTCTGTTCTCCATGTGGAGAGACTGTTACATTTTGTGATTCACAACTATACCAGCATATTCATAGTTTCCGTGGGCACTGTGAATTGGTGTTACACCTTTTAAAGAAAGTTTTTCAGACAGTAGAGAATACTGAGGCTTGGAGGGTTCAGTGATATTTCTATAGTCACACAGCTATAAGTATAGGAGGCAGGATTCAAACTAAGATCACTCATGACTCTGCAGACTAGCATTATTTCCACTATAACATTTTGCCTCTCCTTACAACAAAATGCCCATTACTACAGCACACTGATGAGAGTAAAGTACTGTGTGAAGTGTAAAAAAGGTTCATGTTTGATAAGTAGGGGAGGAAAAGGCTTTATGAAGAACTGGGACTTTGGACCAGGTCTTGAGGGACTTGTCATGGTTTTTAACAGATGGAAATTTAAAATATACAAATACTTAAGTATATATTTGAGTGTGTGTGTGTGTGTGTGTGTGTGTGTGTGTGTGTGTCAGAAAGAGAGAGAGATTTGCAACCCTGGGAGGTGTTATTATTATCCTCATTTTACAGATGAGGAAAGGCAGATTTAAATTACTTGCCTAGGGTCACATAGCTAGTAAATGTCTGAGGCTATGTTAAGCCAAGTCTTCCTTACTCTGTTCAAGACTCTATCTACTACACCAGTGGTTCTCAACCTATGGGTCGTGACCTCTTTGGGGATAGCCTAAGACCTTCGGAAAACACATATTTCCCACTGAGACACTGCTCCTCTGTCTCCAGGCAGGTCCGCCCACATGCGGATACGCCCACATACGAGTATTAAAGGATCGTGGCATTAGGAAGGTTGAGAACCACTGCACTACACCATCTCTTTGTCTCTAACAGAAGGTATAGGACCTAAATGGGATAGTAAGCCATTCAGGAAGTCAGAGAGGAGGAGGTGAGAAGGAACAGGTCTTGGGCTGCCTTAGCAGGTTATTCACCTCCTTCAAGGTCCTATAGCTTCCTGAACTCCAAAATGATAGGTACAGGCTCTGGGAACCCCCTCTGACTGAATCTTCCCATTTAATGAAGTATTTGCCTGAGGCCATAAGCCTTTCATTGTAGACTAGCCTAGCCCTATTTTGTCCAGCTACTTCCCACCCTTGATCCTCCCAAAATATCTGTACACCCTAAAACTAACCTAGACCTCCATTGTCTCATCTCCAGGCAGCCTCCAGCTATTTCCCATCTTTAATCTCTCATCACTGGAGTCTGACCTCGTTTGACTCTTCCTGAAGACCCTCCTCAAACTCCTCCTCTAGACCACCCCTTGATTCCTCCCACAACCTTTCTGTATATAAGAGCCCATCTTGCCTCCATGAAAGAGAAGGCCTGAGAATGACCTAGCGCAGATGCACTCTGTGTCAGATTATTCTGGCCTGCTTGTACAAGGGTCACAAATACTTAGGCTCCTTAAGAGTCTACCCATTATGGTGAATCTTTAATAAACTTTGTTTTACTTTGGCTGAATGAAGACTTGAGTTGAATTCATTCAGCAGGACCTGGCATGTTGGTATTTTGAGGTCTTGAGCACCCCTAAAACTTAAACAAACCTCAACATTTTATGGTTCCTGACTTCAACACAAAGCTCCACCCTCCACCCCATCTCTCTCCCATCTCTCTGATAATCCTACTCAGCTGTTTACTTGTTACTCCCAGCAAAGAAGTCTTGCCAGGGGCCCAAGCTAGAGCAGAACTCAACTGTGAAACTGTAATAAAACATATGGGGAAGATCACATCCAGGGTCACCTCTGCCATGCTGAGTGAGGTCTCATAACCCTATGAGAAAACCATGTGGTTTGAGAAAAGAAATCTTGGGAACTGGGTCAGCTGTAAGATGCCTGAGGGAGGCAAAGGCCAGGAAAGGAGAAGCAAAGGAGCTTTTCTCAAAGGCAAGGATTTTCTTCTTCTCTGCCTCTACCATCAGCATTATGCTGAGGTATAAGGTTTTTCTTAGGTTTTTCCTAAGGTTTTTCCCAGGCCTTTTTGCTATATTTAGGTTATTAGCATTTAATGATTTGGGAGAAAAATCAAAGGGACTCAGTATTATGTGATAGGCTTAAAGCCATGAGTGTGACACTTTTAGCCCTGCCACTGTCTGATTCAGTAAATCCAAACTAAGAAGTTTAACCACTTAATCTCCAGATTAAAACAATGAGGTATAAGACAGTTTAACCCTGGCTTTATTTTAATATTCAGGAATATGGCTATAGTATGTATTACAGGTTATTCCATATTATACTAAAAAAAAAGGTAATACTACTGAATACATTTAATTCAATTTAATCAACACTTATTATGTGCCTACTATATGTAAAGTCCAAGACACGTGTGATTTGACCCAGAATTCATTCCATAGTAAAGTGAATTATCAGAATTTTAACATAGTTCCAATGTTTCTCTCTCTGATGAGTCCTATGAAAACCATGAGATATCTCCTATGAAAACCTGAATAAAAATGCTAAATGTGGCATGAATAGCTTATAAGTACATTGAGCTCAAGGACCATATCTGATGAGTATCCCTCATATACTTCTGTATCTCCTGTGGTTTCCCCATAAATTATTAATATTTGCTCACAAATGAACTTGGCTTCACCCATTCTGTGTTGGTCATTTGTGGTCCGTGCTTGCTGAGCTCTCAAACAAGCATACCCTTTCAGCAGGAAAAAAGACCCTTCATCTATGTTCTTACATTTTAAGGGCCCTCGGATTCCTTTGCTATATAGTGTAGTAGCAATACTGCATAGGGATAGGGTAGGATGGGGTGCAGTTCACAAATGTAGAAGAAACAACAGCTTGTGGCAATGTCTGGTTTCTTGCATAAAGCCAGGAGGGGCAGGATAATGTTGGTGGGGCCCGAAATAAAAGGGCTTTCTTCCTTTTGCTGATCAGAGCTGCGCAGTCACTGAAGTGAACCCTACACTGACGTGCAGAGAACTGTAAAGTCATTTTTTGTAATCAGCAAGAAAGCATGATTTTAAAATAATAAGTTAATGCTTTTATTATTCATATCATATGAAAGCATCATAATTTTCACCGCACTGTTATACACATTATCTTATAATGATCTAGGGAGGAAACTCTGGACATGGGCCAGCAGAAATCAATCTATTCCTGGTTTTACTATGAATTTACTTTCTATGTTACTATGAAGATAAAATAATTTTATTGGAAAGTGCTTTTCCAATTATAAAATTCTCTAAAATGTATTATTAGTAATACTATACAGAGACCATTCTGTTAGGTAGATGGGGCAGCAGATGAGGACACTGAGGTCCATAGCTAATGTGTGGCAAAGGAAGAGCTAGAGCCCTGCCCTCCTGACACACATAGAGAACCTGACACTAAGGCTGTGATCTGAGCACCATAGGCTTTCGTTTCCCCTGTGTAGATGGCAGGCTCCCCTCACCCCCACCCCTTCCCGGTGTGTTCCTTGTCCACATGTTCCTTTGGATCTTCCACAGAGGGCCAACATGCTGGAGGCCTTCCTCTAGGTCTCAGAACACTGCCTCAGGATCAGTGCAAACACTCAGCGTCTGTTATCCTGCCAGATGGCAATGTGACTAGCCTACCTCCTGTTCCCATCATGGATGTCTTCAGGGAACTCTCTTACAGAACACTACTGCCTCTTTTCAAGGATCTCACTCATTTGCTTCTAAGGGCAATATCTAACACAAAGAATGATTATTGTTGCCTTTAGAGTTGTTGTTTTTACAAGCTGTTACAGCCGTTGAGTTTGATGACCCGGGCAATAAAATATCTCAAAAGTCACCGTCCGTTTCAAAAAAGAGGATTGTACTTACTTGTTGTTTTGGCTCCAATCACAACCAAACACTGCAGCAGGATGTTTGTATTTGTGGAGAACTTTACCATCAATTGTTCGAATGACACTGAAATTAATTACAATGTTGTAATAGGAAAAAAGCAACATTTGGAATATATTAATCCAGGGGTCAAAGTCAGAATTAAATAATTAAAGTGCAAGCTCCTCTGGGCAGGTACTTTGTCTTCAAAGCACCAGGGACATTTAATGGTGTTCTAAAATAATAAATAATAATAATATGTGCTTATTTATATTGTATATTAATAATAATTGTGACAAGTTAAAGTTAATACATTTCACTTTAGCAAATTCATTTCCTATCTGTAACATTTCTCCTTGGGGATGGATATCATTTAAATTAAATAAGTTTGAAAATATAGTATTAAATTGGCATTTATTTATTTAGGGCCTGGAGCATGAATTCACTGGAATAAGGAACTTACAGTGAAAAACTACCTCTACCAAAGGATATCTATACTCATATCTTCTCTAAAGCTTTATCTGGACCCAGAATCATCCAATCAGGATATTTTGGAAGCAAGACTTCAACTCATATCTTTCTGACACTGAGGCCAATTCTGTACCCCTTTGCTATGACTGTTTTTCATAGGTTTTTATGGATGCATTAAATATAAGCATTTATATAAGTATTACATTCGCTGTTTTAAAACTTAGCAAAGTAAGTTTTGCCCAGAGTAACAACTATATCTACAAAATTGCTTGATTTTTTAATAAAGCAAACAATTGGCTACAATTAAAACATTCCTGTTGGCATAGCTATAAATTTTTGTGCCCCTCCCAACCAAACCAACCCTAACCAAAGACCTCTCGTGCTTTGTAAACAACAAAACACACCTTCTTTCCTGCTCCCCCCCCATAAACACACACATACACACACACACACACACACACACACACACACACACACACATGAAAGCTATTCTACTCCATAGAAAAAGAAACAGAAGGCAAGTCTCAGGGACCATTTCTCTTGGTTTGTTGTTCGCTTGATCTACATTACTTTTTGTACTTTTCTTTATTTAGTTCAGACTCTTAGAATAAATTAACCCTAAAAAATTTTAACTCCAATGCAACTAGTATAAGTCCTATAAACTCAGAGGATTTAGATTTAGCAATGATGTGCTTTGTAGACTAGATCACCATAAATGCAGACTTCTGGATTGGTCTTTTGGAGCTTCTTTAGCCTCTGGGCCAGAGTTGGGGAACTTGCAACCTCAAAGCCACATGTGGCCTTTTAGGTTCTCAAGTATAGCCCTTTGATTGAATCCAAACTTCACCAAACAAAAATTTAAAGTTTGGATTCAATCAAAGGGCTGCACATATGGCCTTGAGGCTGAAGGTTGCTCTGGGCTTTCAAGCTTTGTAGAGACTGTCGTGTAAACTAGGTATATACTTATTAAATACATTATTTGCTAAATAATAAAGGAGGAGGAGGTAAGTAGATTGCTTGGGCTGAGGAATTTTTAGGTAAGTCCAGCACCAACGGATTCCCATTTGCCTAGGGAAGGACAAACTGATTGTGGTAGGCACTGTACTAAAGAGCCCTAGTGAGCTAGGGAGAACAAATCTCAAAAAAAATTTTTTTAATTTTAAAAAAGTTTGTGAACTTCTTGGTTAGGGTCTCTGGATACTGTTCTATAACTAATGTTCAATGGCTATGTTATGCTTTATACCTTCTCTTTCTCCTCTTCCTCAAATTAGAAGGAGAATAATAGTAGGTGGCATTTGGGGTATTTTAAGGACAATTAAAAAATTTTAAGGACTATAAAACATCTTAGAAATATTATCTCATATTTGTTCCAACAATCCTGTGAGGTAAGTACATCAAAAAGTCTCAGATTTGGTTGGAGAAATGTAACTAAGACTACAAATATATACAGAAGCTGAACTGTTTTAAAGCATCTCACTTAAAGTTACTAGTGCTAATGCTGAGGATGCCAAAAGATAGTGTTTCCTCACAAACAAGGACCTGAAGCAATTCTCCCCTTATAGTTTTTGTTTTGTTTTGTTTCCATTTGGAAACTTCTTTTGATGGAACAGACTAGACAGAGTTCAGAAAGAATGTATACTGGCCCAAACAGTGATAGTGACAGGGCAATCAGGTATTACCATTAAAAGCAGGAGGAACAGCAGCAGCATACACGCTTACTTGAATTAGTCTGCTCCTTTACAGAAAGGATTGTTGACCTTATGCAAAACACAGCCATAGGGTAGTGATGACTGGAAAAGAGGACAGTTTATTATAAACTGTCAAGCACTCTATTAATTCTAGTGTTATTATTTCTTTTTGTGTGAAATGGAGATAATAAATCTCTCAGAACTGTCATGATAATCTTCTAAAGTAGTGGTTCTCAACCTTCCTATATGTGGACAGACCCACCTGGAGATGGATAGAGGAGAGGTGTCTCGGTTCCTAAGACCATAGGAAATATGTGTTTTCTGAGGGTCTTAGGTGACCCCTGTGAAAGGGTTGTTTGACCCCCAAAGGGGTCATGACCCACAGGTTGAGAACTGATGTTCTAAAGAATCCTAAAATTCATTTCGGATAAATTCTATATTTGGTTTTTATTTCTCTTTTTCAGTATAGATCTATTAATGTTCATTACCAATCTAGTATCTACCGGTATTTACATATCAGATTCATTTTGCATATTTAAAAAGAAATTCATAAGTTTATATCATCACCAAATACACACATATACATTTATATGGATATGAGTATGCACACATATACATTCATATATTATTAGATACTGATATTATGTTTTTAGTGATGGTCCTAGCAGATTATTTTACAAAAGGTTTTATCTTTGATATAATTTAATTCAACCCTTTTATTTTATATATGAAGAAACCAAGGCCCAAGAAGACCAAGTGACTAGAATACACTCAGTCTGTTATTTTTACTACCTACTCTAACATTATGTTATTATTATTATCAAATCTCTACATCACAAAGAGAGACATTTTTAAACACAGTACTCACCAGAATCCATCAGCACTGCATGTTGCTATTCTTTTGGAATCTTTATGACTCCAGGCAATGCAGAATATTCCATTCTTTCCATGCTTCAAAAAATGCAAAATACCTATCAATAAAAAATAATTCACCCCTTTTTCTCTTATTTATTTACTCCTCTGGGGGTACTTTTTTCCTACTAAGAACTCTACATTAATCACTTATGCCATTCCTTCTAACTATTTCTAGAATTGAAAAGAAGTGAAAAAAAACATTTGAGGAGGAAAATGTCACTTTTAGCTGAAGGGACTGAGAGAGGCATCATGGAAGACGTAATCCCTGAATTGGTCCTTGAAGGAAAAGACAGGTTTCAACAGGCAGAGATGGCAAGGATGCTTGTAAGAGGAATGAGAGGACAGCCTGGACAAATATAAAGAGTCAGAAAGATGGAATTGAGAAGCAGCTACTTAGTATCCAAATGTGGCTGAACTATAGAGTTAAGGCATTCTTAGCAATAATGGAAAACTGAAGATATCCTTCTAAGGTACAGTGAACAATACTTTATTTTGTTTAGTTTGTTTGGTTTGTTTGGAGAGGCAGTAGGGTATGGAAAATCAGCCTCAGACTCAAGACCTGTGCTTAAGTCTCACCTGTACTCTATACTGGATGTGTGACTGTGGACAAGATACTTCGCCTCTTAGTCTTCCAGACAACTCTCTAAGAATATCAGGTGCAAAATAAAAAGCTGATATGCTTTGACAGAGGGAGTTTCCTTGCAAGGAGTTCTAATCACCAATGAAAGCACATGGTTCAATTAAAAAATAATATAAACCACATGCCAAATCTGAAGAAGGAAATGTTGATGGGCATCAGAGGTAGCAGTGGCAGAGTGGATAAAGAGCTGACCTTGGAGCTAGGGAGGCCAGGGTTCAAGATCTGCTTCTGACACAGACTAGCTACAAGAGACTCTCTAAGAGTTTAAACTGCAGAGAAGGTGATGACCTGCAGTGAGAGTGGGAATTTCCTCATCTGGAGGTTTGCAACGCTGAGAAAGTCAAAGTTCCAGTCCCTGTCCTTACTGAGTGTTAAGGCACGTGTGGAAAAGTTGAAGAGATATTTTTATTCATAAGACAGTTCAATTCAGCAAGCATTTATTGAGCACAATCTACTATAACTATTCCTTCCTCCCTCCCTTCCT
>JAQQSW010015190.1:0-11942 GCA_028646575.1 Pseudocheirus occidentalis | reverse complement strand
CAGGGGAGGGGCTTTACAGTGGGATTGCTGTTATGGGGTTGGGGCAGGAGCAAGACGGGGAGAAAATGTGTAATTCAAAAAATGTAATGAAAATGAATAATGTAAACAAGAAAACAAATAAAAACTAAATTAAAAAAAATAAAAGACAAAAAAAAAATAGAGCTACCAGCCCTGGAGTCAGGAGGACCTGACTGAGTTCAAATCTAGCCTCAGATATTTAACATAAACTAGCTGTGTGACCTTGGGCAAGCCACTTAACCCCAACTGTCCTACCTTCCCCCTCGAAAAAGCAAATTTTTAAAAAAGAATCATATTCAAATGGGGAAAACAACATTAAAATATCTATGTACACATAAGATGCAGGATAAATTAGGGGTTATCTTGGAGGGAAGACATTAGCATTAAGGAAACCTAAGAAAGGTTTATTTTTGCAGAAAGTGGAACTTTAGCTGAGACTTAAAGGAAGTCAAGGAAGGCAGGAGGTAGAGATATGGAAAGAAAGCTGTCTAGACATGGGGAGAGGTTGGGGGAAGAACCAGTTAAAAAGGCACAGAGGCAGAAGGAGGGCCTTTTCTGAGGAATAACAAGGAGGTTGTGTCCCTGGATAAAAGAGTACACAGGGTAAAGAAAGGCATAAGCAAATTATAAAGGTAGGAGGGAGCCAGATTGCATTTGATCCTAGAGGTGATAGGGAACAAATGAGTTCATTGACTTGAGTGGAGGGAAGGGAGTAACATAGTTAGATCCACACTTGAGGAAGATCAGTTGGACAGCTAAATGGAAAAGGGGCTGGGGCAGAGGTCGGGGTGGGGGGGACGCAGGACTTGAGGTGGGCAGACCCACAAGCAGATCACTGCAATAGTCTGAACATGAGGTGATGCTCCAGAGCCTGCCCCAGAGCGACAGCAGGATCAGAGGAGAGTAGGGAACATAAATGAAAGATGCTACAAAGTAGAATCTACAAGACTTGGCAACATATGGGACACATGAACTCCATGTCCACTTCATTCAGACACCTCTGAATGGCAACCATCATCTTCTACATTTAACAGTTACATGTTGTCCCCTATGCTAGATTACAAACTTCTTGAGATGGATGACCATTTCTGTTCATGTTCCTTCCGAGCAGCTATATTATAGCAGGGTGCCTTCCATCAGTCAATCAGCAATTATTTCTCGTGTGTCACTCATTGTGCCTGGTGCTGGGATAGAGAAACAAACAAACCAAACTCTTGTCAAAGAGCTTAAATTCTAAAGGGGTGTGGGGGTGCAGTGGAGACAAGCTCTTATTATTAGTCTGGCTATGAGCCAGACACTGTGTTAAAAGTGCTTTACAAATATTTATCTCATTTGGACCCCACAATAACCTTGGGAGGTAGGCTCTACTCTTATTCTCCATTTGACAATTGAAGAAAGTGGGGCAGAAAAGTTGCAAGAGAAGAAAAATAATAAAGAAGAGAATTTCCAGTTCTGTTACGGTCTTCACAACAGCCTTGGGAGGTAGGTTCTACTATTATCACATGATAGACGAGGAAACTGAGCCCTACAGAGGTTGAGTATCTTGCCCAGCGTCACACAGTAATTAAGTGTCTGAGGTCAGACAGGATCTCAGGTCTTCCTGACTCCAGGCCCAGGACTCTAGCCACCATGCTACCAACTGCCAGACAACATGTGTCAATATAAACAACAAGTACACCCGGTCATAAGTAAAAAGAGACTGAATACAAAGCAAACACAAGATTATTTCCTTGCAAGGACAGTAGAAGGTAGGGAACTCAGGAAAGACCCCAGAAAACAAGTCGTACTTGAGCTGAACCCTGAAGGAATTTAGAGACTTTAAAAAATGAAATTGAGGAGGAAGTGCACTCCAGGTAGGAGTGACAGACTGTTGAAAAGCAGAGATGAGAAATGGAATATTGTGTGTGGGAAGCAACAGGCCACCCTGTGTGACTGGAATGGAGAAGGCAGAGAGGTGAGCAATGCATAAGTTGAGAAAGGTAGACCCTGAACTTATTGGGTGTCCAGCAGATGTTTACTAATGAATGAATAACTGGATTTTCCTGGGATAGAATCATATGCATGAGAACAACCAAGGACAGCCACATGACTCCAGCTCTGTCACTGTACATACCACACATCATCTGAAACCATGCAGGCAAAAGGAAACAGCACAGTCCTGGGCACGGTGCTTCCTACTTGGCTCCCCTTTATTGCACTTGGATTTCCAGGTTTGATAGCACTTTGCTTTTAACTTTGTTATTAATGTTATTCAGTCCTCTCTGACTCTTCCAGACTCCATTTGGGATTTTCTTGGCAGAGATAATTGAGTGGTTTGCCATTTCCTTCTCTAGTTCATTTTTACGGATGAGGAAGCTGAGGTAAACAAGGATAAGTGACTTCCCCAGGGTCACACAGCTAATGAGTGTCTGAGGCCAGATTTGAACACAGGAAGATGAGTGTTCTATCCACTGCACCACCTAACTGCCTTTCTAACTCAGTATTAACAAATTCTGTCACTGAGTCTTTAAATATGCTGCTTCTTAGTTAGCTAGCACTTAAGCAGAACTTTAAAATTTGCAAAGCACTTTAAAAATATTGTTTCATTTGATCCTCTCACAATAACTCCATAGGACACACACTATTATCCCAATTTTACAGATGAGGAGACTGAAGCAGTTCTGAAGCCAAATTGGAACTCAAGTCTTCTTCCCAATTCCAGGCCCTATACACTTTATCCATCTAGATTACAGGTTTCTAGGATTATCCATCTAAAGCTAAAAGGAACCTCCTTGGCCGTCTAGCCCAATCTCATCACCTTAGAGATAAGGAAACTGAGGTTCAAAGACATTAAGTCACCTGACCAAGGTCACACAGGTAGTAAACATCAGAGGCAGATTTGAATCAGTCTTCTCACTCCAAAACCAGTAGTTTGGGGATTTTGCTCAGTCATTTTTCAGTGGAGTCTGACTCTTTGAGACCCTTTTGGGGTTTTCTTGACAAAGACACTGGAGTGGTTTGCCATTTCCTTCCCTAGTTCATTTTACAGATGAGGAAACTGAGGCAAACAAGGTTAAATGACTTGCCCAGGGTCATACAGCCAGTAAATTTCTGCAGCTAGATTTGAACTCAGGGACATGAGTCTTCCTGACTCCAGGCCTGATATTTTATTCACTGTCACATAGCTGCCCACTGTGCCATGCTGCCCCTCAAACAACCCTGCCTGCACCATAATGAATATCAGAATAGAGAAACCATGCATGAGAGATCCAAGGTGGCCATAGATGTAACATGTTCCTTAAGGAAGAGAAGGGAAGCAGAAGCTCAATAGTTAAGTCAAATACCTGAAACGTGTAGGAGAGGACACTTGCACTCAGCCGGTAGTATTCTTTCTGATCACCACTGAACACCTTTCTACACTGACCACCAAAACTTTTTGTGTTGATAACTGTGTCCTTAATCTGACCAGTTAGTACATTAAACCTGCAATGAGAGAAGAGACTCTTTTAAATCAAAATGGCAATTGCTGGAAAAGCACAAGTTAGGGAAGTCTTTAAACTCTAAAACTCATTACAACTAAGCATCTGTTCAATTGAGCTTGGAGAGGACAGACCACTAATCCAAACCGTCTTGAAGCTTTTTCCACATGTCTATGCTTTGTGTAGTTGCTAACGCTAATGTATGGAAAATAAAACAGATTAAGGGCATATTTGCTACACCAGCTGCAGCACAGTGGTATCTATGGCAACGGTTTATGTCTACAGCTATATCTATAGTTAAAATTAGCTCAGTTAAAAGACCAGCCAATAAACCACTCTCCATTGCACCAGAGCTAAGGTGGCTCTTGAGGAGGGACAGTTTCCCAAAACCAAATGAAACTAATTACATTTTGGCAATTTGACTCCTAATTTGAATCCATTCTAGGCCTTTATATATATATACTATATTTAAGAAAAAAACTCATTGTAAGAATCATTGATAACTATCTTTTTTATAGAGATCATTTCAAACTTTTATGGATTATCATAAATATGAGAAGCTATAAATGGTCTTCAGAATTTCCATGGAATAGGAAAACTTGAAGCTACATTAGAAAGCTGACTTTGAGCAAAACACCTCACTTTCTGGACTACAGTTCCCCATCTGTAAAACGAGAGTTAAACTAGATGAACTTGACTGTGCTCAGTGCAGCTTCTTCCAAATTAAAATATCCCTAGAAAAAAAGAATATCTTGACTCAACATGCCTCAAGGAAGCATTTTAACGTAACCTCTTTGCACCTCAGTTTCCCTCTCTCTAAAGTGATGGAATTGGGCTAGAGAGCCATTGAAGTTCCTTTTAGCTTTAGATGGATAATCCTACAACCCTTCTCTATTTGAGAGGCCAACTAGTGTGGCACAATACATTGGTTTCTTCACTTGTAGCTCTTGTGCGCTCTCTCTCCCTCTCTCGTTCTATGTATGTACATGTGTCTCTTTTGTCTTCTTTGGTTCTCCAGTCTGTTGCCTCATTTTCATCAATGGATACTCATTTTCTCCTAACCTTCTCTTGGTTGTATTCTTCCCATCATATATACAAATCAACAAGGACAAGGGGAAAAGTTTGACATATCTTTCCTGTAAGTAGGAGCCAAATTTTTATGAGTAAATGGATAAAATACTAGAAAAGAGAACAGTATTTGCTTAGAATGCCGCTGGTGCCACTGATGCTAATCAATGGACACCAGGTGGAGCCCTGCTTCTTACCCTGCTCCAGTATATTCTACATGAGGAGGAGGTCTATCAACATCACACAAAGGTTTGCCTTCAAGGAGCTCACATACATCTTCATCACTGCCATCTTCACAGTCCCGGTCTCTATTACAAACCAGTGATTTGCTAAGACACTGACCTAAATGCGGGGAATAAAGAGAACAGAAGAGGAAAAATCAATTGCACCATTTTCTGAATCATGTCAAATTTCCTTATGCACGTACTTCACTGGCAATATAATGTGAATGTGATTCGAGGCCCTCCAATGTTGAAGTGAAGCCTGCCAATCTTTATTCTCCTCTGTTTTGCAGAGAAACTAATGATACAGGAATTTTGTTAGCCCTGGGCTACATGATGCTAAGGAGGTAAGATCTGATTTCATCATTTCAAGCTTTTGATGTAGCTTTGTTTGTTTGTTTTCCTAGAGGTATGGCATAGTGGAAAGAAGGCTGGATCTGGAGTCAGAGAACCTGGGTTTGAATACCAATTCTGACACTTACTGCCTCTATGACTTTCAGCAAATCACTTAGCATTTGTCCTGGGTCTTTTCTTCCTCGTCTATAAAATGAGGAGGTTGGACTACAAGGTTTCTTATCAACCTATAACCCTTCACCTCTAAATAAACTGTCTTCAAGTATCTGAAGTGCTTTCACCTGGAGAAAAAAGGGTTTAGATTTGTCCTGTTTGGTCACAGAGGTCATAACTAGGAGTCAATAAATGAGTGGCAGCTAGGTGGCATGGCAGATAGAGCACTGGACTTGGGACCAAAAAGACCCATATTCCTGAGTTCAAATCTAGTCTCAGAAACTTCCTAGCTGTGTGACCCTGAGCAAGTTACTTAACCCGGTTTGCTTCAGTTTCTTCATTTGTAAAATGAGCTGCAAAAGAAAATGGCAAACCCCTCCAGTGTCTTCAGCAAAAAAACAAAAACAAAAAATGGGGTCACAAAGAGTGAGACGCAACTGGAACAACTGAACCACAAAGCTACCAGAAGATCATTTCGAGTTTTGTATAAGAAACATACTGAATCATCCCTAACATACAGAATTGTCCAAAAGTGGAATGTGCTTCCTTGAAAGATCATGATCTGGGGTGGCTAGGTGGCCCAGTGAATAAAGCACTGGCCCTGGAGTTAGGAGGACATGAGTTCAAATCCGGCCTCAGACACTTAATACAAAAACTAGTCATGTGACTTTGGGCAAGTCATTTAACCCCAACTGCCCTCCAAAAAGCAAAAAAAAGATTTTTAAAGGAAAGATTATGAGCTTCCCCTCACCAGAAGTCTCCAAGAAAAGGCTAGAAGATCACCTATCAGTTATGAGAAACACAGGACCATAGATTTAGGCGTGCCTATTGTCAAAACCAACTCTTTTCTTTTTATAGATGAGGAAATTGAGGCTCAGAGGCTAAGTGACTTGTCAATTGTCTTGCAGCTAAGGTATAAACATAATAATCAGAAGCCCAATATTTCTGATTCCAGGCCCAGAACATCAGCCACTATACCATCATATTTCTCATTTGTGTTGTAGAGCAGAGATTCTTAACCTGAGGTCTTTGGGTCTCCCAAAAGGTCTGTGGATAGATTTCAGAGGTTTTGTGAATTTAGATGAGAAAAAAAATTATATACACATATAATATGAAAATAAAGATAGATTGATATGTATGTGTGTGTATATACATATATATCTTTCCTTCCAATATGAATGTAGGCAGCATAACATGATTTTGTGAAGGGGTCCATAGGCTTCCCCAGACTGCAGAATAGGTCCACAACATAAAAAAGATTAAGAGCCTCTCTTGTAGAGGGAATTATTTTCCAGTTATTGATTGAACAATGTGGCCTCATATTAGCCTTCCAAATCTGATATTTTGTGTTTCAATGATAAAATTATCTCTAAGGTCCCAACCAGCTCTAAATCTATGGTGCTATGAGCTAATGTTAGGAGAGTTAGAGTGTTCTAAAATCTCACTGCTCCTAGGTAAGCATATCACAGATGAAAGTGTTCTGATGCAGCGGTGAAACCTATAGGTGGCACCTCAAAAGTTCTGTCGGCACTACTGCTCTCTCTTTGTTTGCCCCACTGATATTAGAAGCAGAGGTTCCTCTATATTTCTACCCTGTGCCACCTCTTCTTACAAGGTATATCACTTTGGATTTCAGAGCTCTCAGAAAGGAGGGTGTATGCAATGTCAATCAAAATTTTATTAGTGTTTGTCTTTCGAAAGAAAATGGTAGTATCCCATTTCAATATTAGGGACCGCTAAATTTCCCATCCACATTCAAAGGCCATGGCAAACAAGTTACCTGAGGAGCATCTGAAAAGCTCTCCACATCCATCTTCTGCTGGGCACCCCCTCGTAGGCACACATGCTCGTGTTTCAAAAGCATCCCCAACACATGGCTGGCCGCCATATTGCCCATAAACTGCTATGGGCCTCCTTCGAATCTGAAAGGAGAGGAACAGGATGATTTTAAAATATCTCCCAATATTCCTTTTTTCTGGAGATTGAAACATGAAAGAAATAAGTTGGAGATACAATTTTGCCCAGCAGTCAGTCAACAGGCATTTATCAAGTGCTTACTTTGTGCCAGGTATTGTCCTGGTGATACAAAGAAGGCAAAAATATACCCTGACCTCCAGGTGTTTATAGTCTAATAGGGGAAGCAATGTGTAAATAACTAGGTGCATACAAGATATGTACCGAGTAGATGGGTCAGCGAAGGGTTGTTGTTGATCTAAAAAAGGAAACACTGAAAATAGTAATCCTATTGTTGTCCTAGGTATATAAATCAAAGGGAGCCTTTGGTCACATGTTAGCTACAATGTCAGGAGTGAGAGCAGAACTCTCATCCAGTGATCCCTGTAGAATAAACTATGGGATGACACAAAGAAGCATAAAGGAATACTGTTCTAAAGGCTTAAGACAATGGACAAGGCATCATGGGACCTTATAAAATGTGTGTTGATAAGGAGGATGAGTATACAGGCATAGATCCTAAGATTGTGGATTTGGTTCCAGATCACTGCAGCAAAAGAAATATCACAATAAAGATAGTCATACAATTTTTTTGGTTTCCTAGTGTAGCACCAACACAATATTCATAGAGCTGATGTTGACTATGAATATACCAGCATGGTTCTCAATTGCAAAGTATAACAGACTCTCCATATAGAAGAAAGAGGCAAAACATTTATTCAGGCACCAGAAAACTGATTCCCAAAACTAGAAAGCTGAAACTATCATAGCAACAAAGTAGTTAATATACCATAACACCACAGAGAGCCACATCATCCTTTAGCCTTCCCACAAACACTCACAAATCTAGCTGTCTCCTTGGATGTATCCTCTCCTCCCTCCAGCTCTAACTGCTCTGACTCTCAACTTCCTGTGG
This sequence comes from Pseudocheirus occidentalis, assembly GCA_028646575.1. NCBI lineage: Eukaryota > Metazoa > Chordata > Mammalia > Diprotodontia > Pseudocheiridae > Pseudocheirus > Pseudocheirus occidentalis. The sequence continues at coordinate 3,801 of JAQQSW010015190.1, read as the reverse complement.
ACTCTGTTCCACCCTTCTGCAAACTCCTCCTACCATAGACTCCATGTGATTACATTCAGCCTATCATGGGGCAGGGAATATCTTCAAAGCAGGGAAGGTCTTCAAATTCCCTTAAACTTATTAAGGGGCAGAGAAGATCTTCAAATTACCATTACCATTACACCTAGTGTATATAAAAGTTATGTTTACACTATATTGTAGTCTATTAAGTGTGCAATAATTTTATGAGTAAAAACATCTACATGCTTTAATTTTAAAATACTTTATTGCTAAAAAATGCTCATCATCATTCAACCTTGAAGCAAGTCATAATATTTTTGCTGGTGAACAGTCTTGCCTCAGTGTTGATGACTCCTTACCAATCAGGGCAGTGGTTATTGAAGTCTGGGGTATCTGTGGCAGTTTCTTAAAATAAGACAACAATGAAGTTTGCCCATTAATTGCCTCTTTCTTTCACTCGAACACTTTAAGGTTATTGTAGGGTTATTAATTGGCCTAATTTCGATATGGTTGTGTCTCAAGAACTAGGGAAGCCCAAGGAGGGAAAGAAAGATTGAGAACACAGATCAGTGGAGCAGTCAGAGCACATACAACATTTTTAATTAAGTTCTCCATCTTATATGGGCACAGTTTGGGTACCCCAAAACAATTACAGTAATAACAGCAAAGATCACTGATCACAGACTACCATAACAGATATAATAATGATTTAAAAGTCTAAAATAGTGTGAGAATTACTAAAATGTGACACAAAGACGCAATGTGAGCAAATGCTGTTGGGAAAATGACACAAATAGACTTGTTTGATATAGTGTTGCCGCAAACCTTCAATTTGTAACAAAAAAAACCCAACAATATCTGGAAAATATAATAAAGCAAAATGCCATAAAACAAGGTATATCTGTACAAAATGGAAGTGAAAGTAGAAAGTATAACCCAAAGATAAAGTCACAAACAAGATTAAAGCTACATAGACAAATTTTTAAAGAAAAAAAATTAAGGTATAAATAGGAACTATGTTAGCAGCAAGATGCTAAATTTAACATGACTAGGCTTTAAAATTTAAGGTCAGGTCAAAGCAAGAACCTCTCACCTAAATCTTGATAATAATTGGACAAAACAGTATTAATTCTTGTTGGCAGGATAGCAAGGGTCTTCTGCTTTAAAGAAAAAAGAAAAAGCTTCTCATGCCCCTTCCTTCTCAATGGCCAAGTAAACTGCAACCCTATGAAGTAGATTGTCTCCATTTTACAGAAGAGCCGAGACTCAGAGAGTTTAAGTGATTTGCTCAGGACCAAGTTAAGTGTCTGAGGCAGGATTTGACATCAGGTTTTTCCGAGTCTAATTAAGACCAGTGCTTTACATAATGTACCACCTGGCTGTTTCTAACAATAGCTGAGGTAAAACAGCCAAGAGAGAGGTCTATGTGATTAGGCAACATTTGGGGCAGGATCAGAAGAGGAGTGATCCCTCTAAGCATCATGGGAATCCAAAGAAAATAAATATAAGGTAAACTCTATTCACATGCTAGAGAAACTTAAATTATTTGTGAATGACTGGCCCAGTCTCCATACAGTTTAGATGATATTGTGTAAGCTCAATGAAATTTTTTTTTTTTTTTTTGCTTTTTGGAGGGCAGTTGGGGTTAAGTAACTTGCCGGAGGTCACACGGCTAGTTTTTTCTGTTAAGTGTCTGAGGCCGGATTTAAACTCAGGTACTCCTGACTCCAGGGCCGGTGCTCTATTCACTTCGCCACCTAGCCGCCCCTCAATGAAATATTTTTGATAAGCTTGTAGACTCACAAGGCTAGAATCAGGGAGCCTCAGAGCCCATTTAACTGAACCCCCTAGTCTTACAGAGAAATAAATTAATATTAGAGGGTAGTTAGAAGAAAACATTTTTGAAAAGGGATAGGGTCAAAGGATAAAATAGAATAAGTGGGGGGGTGGGATAGGATGCAGGAAAATATAGTTGGTCTTTCACAATATAGCAATTATGGAAATGATTTGTGAAATTACACATGTACAGCCTATGTTGAATTGCTTATGTTCCCAGTGGGGGCAGGTGAGGAAGGAAGAAGGGAAAAAATCTGGAATTCAAAGTTTTAAAAACAAATGTTTAAAAAAATTTGCTTGTTACATGCAAGTGGAAAGTAAGATATATACAGGCACTGGGGAATAGAAATCCATCTTCCCTACTAGAAAGTTAAAGGGGGTGATGGGGAAAGATATAAGAGAGAACAGATTGAGGGAAAGGGTATTCAGTAGGCTTGCTATTTGGGGATGGGGGTAGGGTAAAGACAGGGAGAAAAACTGTAACTCAAAATCTTGTGGAAATGAATGTTAAAAACTAAAAACAAATAAATTTTAAAAAAAGAAATTAATGTTGAGGAAGGTTTAGTGATTGATCTGACATAATATGGGTAGCAAGCATCAATAAGAACTGAACTCAGGTTCTCTGACTCCAGAGTCAGTATTCTTTTCACTATACCATGTTACCTCCTGAAGGGAAGGGGAAGGGAATAAAAATAGTGTGTGCCAGGCACCAAGCTAAACACGTTTTACAAATGCTATCTTATTGATCCTTACAACAACCCCGTGCAGTAGGTGCTATTGGGGATAATCCCCATTTTATAGTTGAGGAAACTGAGGCAAACTGACTTTGCCCAGGGCTGCAGAACCAGTAAGTGTCTGAGGCTAGATTTTTAACTCAGGTTTTCTTCCTGAGTTCAGATCCAGCCCTCTATCCACTGTGTCACTTAGCTGTTTCCGTAGAATCCAGGCTCATTTTAGGTTATTTCACAAACCCAGAGGTCCAAAATAGAGGAAGGTAATAACAAATGCATAAACATAATTTAGAGTTTATATGGTTATTCTTCACAATCTGTTAAAATCCCAATAATTTCTTGATTTAATTCCATGGATATTTACAAATCACATACTATATAAATTGCACTATGCTACAAAGCAGTCCCTGCCCACAGAGAGCCTACAACCTCTTCAAAAGGTAATGTCTTCACAATAATCAAGTAATTTAAGAAGAATAAAACACAGGAAACCCAGAGAAAACTAGGAAAGGCTTTGTGAAGTTAAGTGATAACTGATCTAAGCCCTAAAGGAAGCTCAAGAATCTAAGAAGTGGAGATAAGAAAGGGATACCCTCAGGCCATGGTGCCAGGAATATACCAAACCTGTGCAAAGGTACAGGGACTATAGAAAAATATGCATTTCTAACAGTGTCAATCCAAAACTTTTTCTAGCTGTCTTTCTACTTCCTCTGACTTTGTCCCCCATTGAAATAATTTTGTTTTCATCACACTATTTGTAATGAATTTTTTTAAATGTTGTGTTTCCTCATCACCTTGTCCTCAGAATACCTTAATTTCATGATAGTTTTGCTAGTTTAATTTCTTCCTCTAATTCTTTTATTGTGTTTGGATAGAACCTACAATTTCATTAGTAAAGAGAATTCTTAGGGAAGGAATATTTATCATCCATTTTATTATGTCTGAGGAAATTCTGGTTTCATTTTTACTGTTTTTGATACTGCTTCTTCTGATTTTTGTTATCTTTTTTGCTTCTGTTTCTAATCTATAATGTGTTCTTATTGTGTCAGGACTCTTATTGTTCATTTCTTTAAGTATTTTTCCCCCTAAAGCCATATTTTTTTTATTTCTGTTAGTTGTGCTTATTTTTGGCATTACTATTGCAATTTTTGAGGGAAGTATTGAAGATCAAGGCTCCCTCAGAATCTTGCTATCCATCTTCCTGGGAGTACATTCCATTCTTCTTCAAGTGAGC
>JAQQSW010015189.1:0-11942 GCA_028646575.1 Pseudocheirus occidentalis | reverse complement strand
GAGAGAGAGAGAGAGAGAGAGAGAGAGAGAGAGAGAGAGAGAGAGAGAGAGAGAGATTCTCTTCCAGCATCTGGAAGCTGACTGAGAACTGAGTTGGAGTTTTCTTGAGACCAGAATCTGGTGAAGGCTGAAGTTGCTGCTGCTGCCTTAGAGAGAGAGTTGTTCTCCCAGCATCTGGAAGCTGACTGAGAACATGAGCATGGCGTTGCATATGGGAAAGTTAGTACTACATAAGTCTGAATTACTGCGAGTTACTAGTTTGTGTTACTCTTTCAATGAGCTGACAGAAAAGAGATAGGAGAGGTCATCTTGTTTATATTTAGGAAAGTCAGACAAAGGCAAAATGAGAAAGTTTAGTCTTCTGATGAGGTAGCAAGCATGGTAAAAAAAAAAAAGATAAGCTTTCTTTTGGCCAATAGCTAGTTCTCCTCATATTTGATGTAGAACTTGTTTGAGAGCCAGTAAGAGGCTGCATTGTAGAGTGGAAAGAATATTGAACTTGAAGCAACCTGAATTCAAATCCTGTCTCTGACATTTGCTGTTTGGGAATAGTTAGCTATTGAGTCATTGAATTGATTCATTCACTGAACTCAATGCTTGGCAACTATTAAATGCTGTTCACTTATTGTGAACCTTAATTCCCTTACCTGTAAATTGTGGCTAATAACACCTATTGGGCCTACCTCAGAACTTGTCAAGAGTACCAAATGAGATGATCATTGTAAAGAATTTTGTAAATGTCAAGTAGTAATTACTCTTTAGACCTAGCTATGCAGAATAAAGGTCTCTACCTTTCCCTGACTTTTGCTTCCTTGCTTGCCTTACAGAACAATTTACCCATGGCGGGGGACTGGGGTGGATAATCTTAAAGAGATATCTGCCTTTCACCTTCCCCATTAGGTGAGAAGAGTTAGATTTCAAGAGCAGCCCCAGTGGCTGACAAAAACCATTCCCAGTGTGACCAAAGAAAGACTTTCTTCAAGACAAAGCTTGGAAGAAAAAGACCTGATTTCAAGAGACGCAACAAGGACAAGAGGGTTTAAAAAAATAAATATCAGACCTATAAAAACAGATCTGAATTTTCATTAGAGATGCCTGATTAAGAACTGGTCAATTTAGGATAGATGGAAGAATTCCTGTTTAAGCTACAAGAGTTTTGTTAGGGTCTTTACTGCTCTGGTGGTTCTCTGGATGTGTTTTGTATAAAAAGATTTTCATAGATCATCCATTTCTGAGTTCTACCAGTGCTCCCCAAAGGGACCCTGGTAGCCAACTAGACATTTGTTTTTGAGCCAAACTGTTATGAAAACAGGCAAAGAAGTGCCGTCTGGTGGTTCGATGAAATAAATGCTCTTGAACCTAGTGAAGAAAAATGGGAGTGGAGAGGTCACATAGGAGTGAAAATTAGTCACTGCAGCTGTCCAAGGTAGATTTATTCAGCAAGCATTTATGGGAAGCCTAGTAGAATCATAGACTAATTAGGTATGGAAGAGATTCTAGGATGTGGGAGCTGGAAAAGGTCTTAGGGACCTACATAAAATAATAATAATATTAGCTAACATTTATGCAGTGTTTTAAGGTTTGTAAAGTTCTTTACAAGCATTATCTCATTTTATCCTCACCAAAACCCTGGGAGGTAGGTGCTAGTATTAGTCTTTTTTTATACATTCACATAACTAGTGAGTGTCCGAGGTCAAATTTGAACTCAAGTCTTCTTGACTCTGGGTCTGGAACTGTATCTACTACACCACCTACCAGTCTTCTAAAAGCTAGAAAAGGCCTCAGAGGCCATTTAATCCAACTAGTTCCTGACAAAGATTTCTCTCTATCACAATTCCAGTAGCTGTTTATGCCATTTCTATGGCATACACCCATGTGCACTCAATTCCCACAATCTAACACCCTGAATAGTGCTCTCCTTTCCAGTGTAGACCAATAGGGGCTAAGAACTATGGCATTCAGATAGTGCATCTTCATTGATGCTATCCTATCCCCAGATGCTAGAACAACTCCAAAGGGCTCAGCAGTAGAACTCAGAATGGATTCTAGTTTAGCAGCTGGATGCCAGGCTGAAGATGCCTACCTCATCATTCTACTTTTAACTCACAGTCACAGCTGTGCTCCCCCAGTAGTATTCCTTACAATGACAATTCATATTTTTTATATAGCTCTGTCAAGCTTGCAAAGCATTTTTTACACAGCAGTACTTTGAATTAGGTAATACAAAGAATCAGCATCTCAAAGATATTGTCATTATTCATGGCCACAAGCCTGTAAGTGGTGAGGCCAGTGTTTGAACTCAAGTTTTTGGGTTTGAACTCAAGTATTCTGACCAGGTTCAAATCCAGTGATCTTTCTACTATAGCAGTGTTTCCACTCCTTGTCTCTATTTTAAAGATAAGGAAATAGAGTTTCAGAGATAGAGTGACATACCCAAGGTCATATGATTGCTAAGTCACCATGCTAGCACTCATAAGATTCCTTCAAGTCACCATCCAGATTCTTCCTCTTAAATTTCAAGGCTCTGGGCAGTCATTCCAATTTGCCGTATATCACCCAGGATGATTCTGGACCTCGAAAATCAGTCTTTATCCCAAGATCTGTCCTAGTGCAAAGTGTATTCAGGAATTAATGTCTTCTCCAAGATAGGTATGGGACTGAGATCTCACCTAACCCAGGATGAAAACCGATTTTCATAATGAGAAATGTTTGTATAGCAAAACCTTTGAGTCATGAGGAATAACATTGTCTCTAGGATGAACGAATATCATCAATAATGCCCTTCTCTGCTGGATTTTAATTTTTTAGGGAAGTCAATTAGATCCATATATAGATCTAAATCTAACCCACATCTGTGTAACTAAGACATTATCATCTATTTGGCAAAAATGAAAGTGTGAAACATGAGTCAGTTGTTTTATTCCACTTCCTGATGGAGTGAGACAATTTCACATCCGATGTGAATAGAATCATCCAGGATAGGAACTGGGCCAGAGAATTATTAAGCACCCATTTTCATTGGCACTGATGGGGGTCCTTTCTTCTCTGGATGATTCTTATTTGAACTACCAGTGCTAATGACACACACTGCCCACATGATCACTGATGTATACCAAAAGTCCTCGGGGGCTAAAGAGTCAGTGGGGAAGAGGGTGGGCTAGATGATCTCTAAAGTTCCTTCCAGTTCTAATGTCTAATGATTATATGATTGTCTAAGGTCAAGACAAAACCACAACATTTTGCATTTGGGGGCAGCTAGGTGGTCTTGAGTCAGGAAGACTTGATTTTAAAGATGACCTCAGACACTTACTAGCTGTGTAACCCTGGGCAAGTCACTCAACCCTAGTTTCTTCATCTGTAAAATGAGCTAGAAAGGGAATGGCAAATTACTGTAGTATCTTTGCCAAGAAAACTCTGAATGGGATCATGAAAAGTTGGACATGACTGAAATGATTGAACAACCTTTCACATTTATGTGAAAGTTTTAGAGTATAGTGAGAAGTAAATATGAGAAGATAAGCAGAAAGCACAGCTAAAGCATGTTTTTATTTAAGGTTGTCCCGGGCAGAGGTTGGGGGTGGGGTGAAGACTGAAGTGGGGCCAGTCACACCGAATGTGCTTCCCAACTGCCATCGTTTTCATACGGGTAAAATCAGGTTAAAATGAACACTAAGGCAAACTAGAAGAGGCTTAATCTTTCTCTCAATCTCAATTTCCTCATCTATAATAAAGGGAATTGAATGGGTTGGCCTCTAATATCTTTGCTCTTTCTGAATCTATGACCCTACAATCATAGACCCTTGAACTTGAAGGGATATTTTAAATCACCTAATCCAACTCCTTCAAATCAAGGCCCAGAAAGTTTACATGACCCAGTCAAAGACGTACTGCTAGTAAATAGCTAAGTCAGGAATTCAAAGCCAGTTTCTGATTCTAAATTCAGTGCCCTTTCCATTACACCACAATGCTTCCCTTATCTTTAGAAGAGGGCAGTTCTGTGTGATCTAGGCAGGAGTGCTGTGATCTCTGAGTGACTATTGACTACTAGAAGTATCCCAGGGAAACGAAACTGGGCTGAGTACAGTTAATGCATATTCTGTCTTTTCTTGGTGCCTAAAACAAAGATTATTTATTATGGGATATGAATTAATAATTTGGGGGCACTGATGGATATTGCTTATTAATTAACTTTTCACATTGTTGGTTTCTTTTCTGTGGTTATACACACGCCTATCTCTGGGAACTTTGACGTGTTATGCCAACAACAGTATCCTCAGCATGCAGAAGAAAAAAGCTCCCTCCATCTTTCTCTTGAACTTTTTGTGGGTACTTTAGAGATTTGCTTAACTGCTGGCAATCAGGTCTGGACTACAGGGCTGCTAAGGGAAAATACATCTATGGATTAAAAATCAGCCATTTGAAGTGTGACTTCCAGGTGGGGAGTTAAATACAGCTACAAGTAGCTGGGCCCATCCAGGCTCAGCCCTCTATAATTGGGCCCCACACTCAGTCAAAGCTGTGACTAGGCCTGAGTTCATGCAGAAAAAGAGCTGGAATGAAAGGTCCTTCCTTCCTTTTCTACCCACCTTCTCACCCAGTCACAGAGAGAACTGGCCTCAGGTACTTGAAAGTAATTGGGTTTGAATAATTTTCATGCTGAGATGGTTTTTCTCCTCTTTGTTTCTTAGTATTATTTCCTTTCAGGATTCCCTGACTTGTTCCTTTGGTGGGTAGAACAAGTGAAAATGAGGAAAAGCTCACTGTCAAACCTGAGCAAGTCAAAGCTGAAGTCAGGAAAGTCAATGAAGCTAATTAAAATCAATAATAATAACAGTAATGAATATAATGATCAACATTTATGTAGCACTTTGAAATTTCCAAAACACTTTATATACATGACCTTATTTGGGCCTCACAGTAGCTCTGTGAAGCTACTGTTAGCCCGTTTCATGGATGAAGAAACAGAGGCTCTGAGAATTTAAGTGACTCATTCATGATGCCAACAACCAGTGAGTGTCTAAGCAAGGGGTTTGTAACCTAGGTTTGTGGGCTTAAAAAAAATTATTTGATGACTGTTTCAATACAATTCATTTCCTTTGTAATCCTATGTATTTTCTGAATTTAAAAATACAGTTCTGAAAAGGGGTCCATAGGCTTCACCAGACTGGTTGCAAAAGGGATCCCAAAAGGTCTTAACCTCTGGTTTAAAATAAGCAAGGATTTGAGTCCTGGTCCTTCTGATTTCAAGTCTCACACATTATGCCTTATGTCACTGAAGTGTCATGACCATTTCAAAATAAATCACACCATCTCTTTTTGGTCTTTAATTTATCAAAATTAAAATAGGCCCTAAATCAAGCACCATATTGTTAGAAATAGGACTTCTGTACAGAGTACTAGAAAGGGCATCAGCATGGGTGGTGAGAGGCCTACTGTCAATTTCTGGCTCTGATACTAACTTGAAGTGTGATTTTTAAGTCCCTTGGCCTCATCTGCAAAATTAAAGTACTGGGAAAACTGGAAAGCAGTGTGGCGGAAATTAGATTTAAGCAAACATCTAATACCATACATGAAGTTCCAAATGGGTACCACTCCAATACATAAAGGGTAACACGAGCATATTATAGGAGTAAGGAAGAAATTATCTTTCATATTTTTGGAGAAAAGATACGTTCATGATCAAACAAAGAATAGAAGGGATCACAAAAGGTAAAATGGACAATTTTGATTATATAAAATTATAATTCTGGCACAAACAAAATGCATTGAAAACTAGAAGGGAAGGAGATACTTAGAGGAAAAAATATTTGCATCAAGTTTCTCTGATAAATGTTTCATTTCATATATATATATATGTGTGTGTGTGTGTATATAAGCATATATATGTATATATATGTATGTATAGAATAGTTTCAAATTGATAAGGATAAGGGTAATTTCCCAATTGATAGGTAAAGAATATGAAGAGGCAGTTTTTTAAGAAAGCAATCCAAGTTATCAACAGCCAGATGCTCCAAATCACTAATAATCAGAAATTTCATAGTAAGACAACTCTGAGGTTCTACTTCACACCCACTAAATTGGCAAAGTTGGTGTAAAATTAAAATGACAAATGGGTAACAAAGCAGGATCGTTAATATACCGTTAGTGGGTCTGTAAATGGGTCCAGCCATTCTGGAAAGTAATTTGGAACTGTTAACCCTCCTCCCAAATTACCAAACTACACATGCCCTTTGACCTAGCAATGCCACTACAAGGCTTAAGGAAACTAAAGGGATGGTGATCAACCAGCAAAAGGCTGAACAGATTATGCCATATAAATATACAGAAATTATTGTACTATAAGAAAAATGAAATGATAGTTTCAGACAACCCTGGGAAGACTTGTATGAAGTAATGTTGATAAAGCCTGGGAATATTTGTGTGAACTTGAGGGAAATGAGTAGAACCAGGAAAAAAAACAATTTATACATAACAACATTGTAAAGACAAATAACTTTAAGAATCTTAAGAACTCTAACCAATGCAATGACCAGTCACTGATTCCAAAAGACCCATGATGAAACATGCGACCCTCCTGACAAGCGATAGTCTCAGGGTATAATTTGAGACAGATATTTTGCACACAACTAATGCAGGAATTTGCTTTGTTTGTATATTTGTAATATACATATGTAATATATATATATATATATATATCTGTGTAATTTGTATGTTTATTTTGAGGGTTTTTAAGGGGGAGAGTGAAAAATAAGAGAAAGAAAATAGAGTTTCATTAACTGAAGAAAATGAAATATTATTTTAAAATGGATGGGTTGGGCTCAGTGTATCTTACAACTCCAAAACGGCATTTATGTGTGGTGCTGAAAGTATATTTTATTTATTTCCTACTATTATTACACAAATAATGCACAACCTTGTGAAAACTGGAATAAGATTAAGTGGGTTTGGCTGGTTGGCTGCTCATAGTGCATTAGTAAAGAGGTCCCATGTTTGCTGAATAAACTTGATTAGGAAAGTATACATAGTCAATGAGTTCTGTAACTTCAGAAGGACAACAGATATGCTATACAAGAATTCACAAGTTTCATCAATTCCAGGCCAGGAAAGCAAATGGAGGAGAATGAAAGAAGAAAAGACTGAAGGAGTACATAGTTTGGCTGGGAAAAAATTCCATAGAGGAGTTGTGGGAGCTAAGGTTGGGGATGTAGGTTTGGGCCAAGTTGCATAGAACCTTGAATGCCATGTCAAGGAATTAGGGTGTTATTCTATAAAAAATAGGAATCCTGGGAGGCATTTACATAGTGAAGTACTATGAAAAGTATATTTTGGGAAAATTAATCTGGAAGAGATGTAAAGAACAGATGTAAAGAACAGATGTAAAGAATAGAATGAGGAGAGATTGGAGACTGAGTCCAGATAGGAGTTCTACTGTTGGACTAGTCCAAGCATCAAGTGGTGAAGTCTTGGAAGATGGTAGTAGTAATGGGAATGGAAAGGAGGAATCATCTGCCAGAGATGTTTTGAAAGAAAAATAGATCTGGTGACTAAACTGGATTTGGAAATGGGGGAGAAATCAGTAGTAACTTGGGGCTTGGGGCTGAGGTCATTCAGTCATCAAGCATTTATTAAGTGCTTACTGTGTACCAGGCAGGGAGCATAATAGTGTTCTAAGGAAAATTATGACAGAGGCTATCTTTCCCCTCAGTTTATATCCTCAACACTTAGCACAGTGTCTGATGCTTAATAAATGTTTATAGACTGACTGAGAAACAGGGAAATTTTAAGAGGAACTAGTGGTGTGTGTGTGTGTGTGTGTGTGTGTGTATGTGTGTGTGTGTATGTGTGTGTGTTGAATGAGCAAAAATATAATGTTTAGAGTACATGGAATATTTTACTTTTGGTACAACCAACAGTTTCCCCAAGGGTTTCTTACTCTGTCAAATCACTGAATAATATTAATTTAACCCTCAATACCATTGTTATTGTCAATAATAATAATAATAATAATAATAATAATAATAATAATAACAATCCTAGTTGTAACAAAAACAACAATGCCTATTTATACAAAGTCATTTTTTCACAACTCTTAGAGGCACATAACCTAAGTGTTATTTATCCCCATTTCACAGATGAGGAAAAGAGTCCAGCATATGAGTTTTGCCCCATAAGAAAGATAAATAAACACTTTATGTCCTTAAGTTTGCTTAGGGCAGTTTCCCAATGGCTCTCCTTCTTTCACAAGCCTCTTCCTCTCTGCTGTATGTGGTTTCTCATAAAACTTATATACAGAGGTTTTCTGAGGACAAAGCTGCTTTGATACATACACCCACAGTGTGGGTGCAGTTTCTCTGGGTCACAGTTTCCTCTTGTGTACTGATCAGTCATTCAATAAGCATTTATTAAATGCCTACTAGTTGAGGGTCACTGTGTTAGTTTCTGGGGATACAATTGCAAAAGTAAGACTCTTCCTGTCCTCAAGGATCTTAATTTACTGGGGAGATCCAATACAGTCACTGATAAGTAAATACTATTTGTGCAAAATAAACACACAATAATTTTCTGCGGGGTGGAGTGGGGAGATATTTACATTCTAGGGAATCCAGAAAAGGCTCTTGAGAGAGGTGACACTGAGTAGAACCTTTTAAAGAGAGGTGGGGGTTCCAAAAGATGGAGGTGAGATGAGGAGCCTTCCAATGGATAAAGGAAAGAATTGGGAGAAGCAATGTCTTAGTCAGAATAACAAGAAGGTCAGTTTGTCTGGAATATAGACTGTGTAATGAGAAATAAGGTATAATCAGCCTAGAAAGATAGACTAGACCAGATCGTGAGGTATTTTAAGTGCTAGATGAGGAGTGTGTGTTTTATTCTGCACGCAATGGGGAGTCACTGAAGCCTGGAGACTGACCTGTAGAGGGGTTGTGTACTCTGTGAAGGGAATGACACATGTTCTTGCTACTGGATGCCAGACCTGTAGTCGTTCCTGTGAAATCAGAATTAAATGTTCTGTAAAACTCCCTTTGTCTTCAATATGCTGTCATCTGATGACTTGGAAAGTTCTTTTCCAGAAGCATTGACAAATAGCACCCAGTGTTTCATAGTCATGCCTCTCACTTTCACAAAATATATGTGATGCTGTGTTCTCAGGGGTACTGCTAACATCTCTCCCACCCTTTTCAACATTTCTTTTACCCTAAAAACACAAAATCTCTCAAATTACTCATGACCAGGCAAGAATCATTGATTTGGAGCCAAAATGGGCCTTAGACATCAGCCAGTCTCTCCCTCTCCTTTTCCTTCTCTCTCTCCCTCTCCCTCTTTCCTTTTCCCTCTCTCTGAAAGTCTTCAGGGGAGTAGAAAAAACACTACATTTGTAGTCAGATGATGTGGTTTTGAATTCTAACTCTACTGCATACTACCTATACAATGTTGGACAAGGAATTAATGAAAAGGCATTTATTAAGCACCTACTATATGCCAAAAACTATGCCAGATGTTCACTATTCAGACACAAAAATAAGAAAGTTTTTGCTCTTAAGGAATTTATATTCTAATGGTTGGAAATAATGCATATAGGAAAGACATGGCCAGGGAAGGGAGTTTTGGTCTGGGAGATAATAGGAATTATGAGTCAAGTCATCGGGCAGTTGACCTTCATGCCCTTTTTTTTCGTTAAATAGTATTTTATTTTTTCCCCGCAATTATAAATCAAGAAAATTTTTAGCATTCATTTTTTTAAGATTTTGAATTCCAAATTTTTCTCCTTCCCTTCCCTCCCCACTTCCGCAAACAGCAGGCAGTTTGACATAGTTTATACATACAGTATCATCATGGTTGTAGAAGAAGGAAAGTGGAAAAGTAAAAAAAATGAGAAAGAATAAAGTACATGAAAAAATGTACTTTGATCCATCCATTCTTCATCTGGATATAGATAGCATTTTCTTTCATGAGTCCCTCTTCATTCCCTTTTTGATAGTATACATCGAATTGATTTCATTATTGGTAAAGCAAGAGGTGCAAAATAGTGGGGAGCTCATGGGAGTAGGGCAGTTAGGGTGGTAAGCAGATGTCAGTTTGCCTTATGCGGTAGTCTGGGTGGCACATGAAGCATGGTCTGGGACTAGCTCATCAATCAGAATACCTCAGTCCTAAAGCAATTCCAAAGCTGAAAGGATTTCCATGGAAAGTGGCATGGTCTCTGGAGGATCAGTCTGGATGGGTGCTATTCCAGGTGGGAATAATGTGGAGCAGACAGTGAGATGTTCAGGGTGGATGATGGGATGGAATGAGAAGGACAGTCAGGATATAGTAGGGTCACTTTTCCTCCTGAGCCTCAGGAGCCTTATCTGGAAAATACAGGTCATAGACTTGATGATCTAAGGTCAGTTCTAGCTCTAAATCCTTGATCTTAAATTCCTGCTTGCATGTATATAGACTAGGTGATCTATTAGATCCCTTACAACTCAGAGATTCCTTGAGTCTGCCTCTAGAAGAACCTTATAAAGTTGCTTCTCTCCAAACAGCAGGACTGCTAAAGGTTTGTAAAGATAGGAGGTCTTTTAGAAGAAATGGTAGATGATCTCTTCTCATTCAGGCTGGAAAGAAGCTGTCTGTTGATTGTACCTACTTCTGAGGCAAAGGAGAACAAAATAGGGATGAGCAAATGACCACATGGGTAATTTTTGCCTTTTGTGAACGTGAATTGTGTAATTAACAAGTCCTACAAGCCTTCCTAAATGCACTGGGACTTGGACATAGGAAAGGTTTTCTGCTGCTCCCTTGGTGGAAAAGACTATCTGGAAGGAGGCTCAGCCTAATTGTCAGCAATTAGTCATGGAGATGTTGCTGGGGATGAGGTCAGCATCTAGATGGGGGTGGAGTTGGCTTCAGTCACAAGCTGTTTCTGTGAACATTTTTCCTCCTTGTTTCCTTTCAAAGCTGGCTCATTTCTGGGTAGTTCTACAGTAGCTAAGTCTTTCTCCTGTGACTGAGGTACATGGCTCTCTGGTGAATGCTTGTAATTATTCTTCTGAGGACTTTACAAAAATAACAACAGAAAGGACTTTGAGCCTGGGAGAAGTTTTCATGTCTTGCCTCAGTTAAGTTGGAGCTGCCCCCATTTAAAACATTATTAGCTCATTTGGGGTTTTAGTTAAATTTTAATAGATGTTCCCTACCTTTCTTTCCAGCTCTAAATCCTGTGAGTCTATGATCTTATGAAAGATTGGTGGCAGAATGGTGTGTGTGTGTGTGAAGAACACTTGATTTTAGAAGAAGAGGACCTGGGTTTATATCTTAATTCTGTGACTCCTAATATATGTGACCATGAGTTGTCATTTAACTTTTCTGGGTCTCAGTTTCTTTATCTATAAAACGATGTGATTGAACTAGAAAGATGGCTTTAAAGGGTCTTTCCAATTCTAAATCTTTTATCATCTGAATAACAGTGTGATGCAGTAAAAGTGTTTGGAGTCATAAGTGTTGAATCCTGGTACCTACCACTTTCCAGCCTTGTGACTATGGGCAAGCAACTTAACCTCTCTGTACCTCAGTTTCCTCAGCTGTAAAATGAGAATAATACAGTTACCCTTTCCACATCACCAGGGCTAGGAGGGTGAAGTGCCCCTGCAATCTGGAAAATCCGTGTAAAACTTTTTGGCCCTCCCTTCATATCAGAGAACAAATCTGAATTATTATGGTACTAAAAGATGAAATATAATGATATTATACAATACTGTACATCTATGTTATGCATTTCTGAATTTCTAAATGTTTTCTGTGTTGTCTGCTGGCCTTTTTTTTGAATTTTAATTTATTTTCTTGGTTACATCATTCATTTCCACAAGGTTTTGAGTTACAAATTTTCTCCCCTTTTTGTCCCTACCCCCCAGCCCAGAACATTGATCACACTGTAAGACCCCTCCCACAATCTGTTCCCT
>JAQQSW010015188.1:0-11942 GCA_028646575.1 Pseudocheirus occidentalis | reverse complement strand
GAAGCTTACACTTAATTCATCTCATTCTGAACGAATTTGTCTTTGTTTCAGGGGATGCTGTTCTGAGCTGATTAAATGAGTTTCCTTTTGGGGAGGGCGAGTACCAAGAAGAATCCTCTAGAAAAGGCTAGTCAGCTTCAGAGAACTTCAGCAATTATTCCCCACCCCAGATCATGCCACAGACATGAAACATGAGGCTAGTGTGAAGTGAATTTTTTTTTTTTGTATTTGGACTGCTTCTTTCTAGTTACTTAGAAGACCATGATTCAAATTGACTCAAACTTGACCCTTTTCTTGAAAGTTTCTTCCTTCAGTTTTCCTATTTTTTCAAAAATTAAATTTTTATTGAGGATTGACATCTTTTCATATAATCTATATTTCCTAATACGCCCATCTTCCAAAAGGAATGTCCTTTATAACAACGAATAAAAAAGAATAACTTCTCCCTCCCCCCAAACCCCTCCAGGTTGGCAAAACTAACCAATTTTTGGAAAACAGCTGACCTTTTATGCAGTATCCCACTCCCACAATCCCTTCTTTTTGGGGCCCAAACTCGGTCATTATAATTTTGCAGCTTTCCATTTGGTTCTATTTATTTCACATTCTTCAGCTGCAATCATGTCTGACTCTTTGTGACTCCATTGGTATTTTTTGGTTTCTTTTTGGCAAAGATACTGCAGTGCTTTGCTGTTTCTTTCTCCAGCTCATTTTACAGATGAATTCAGGAAGATGAGTCTTCCTGTCTCCAGGCCTGGCCCTCTGTGCACTATGGCACCACCTAGCTGCCCATTGTACCAGTTCATAAAGCCTTTCCACCTTTGTGCATCATTCCTTAGGGCACACATTCAACATTCCACAATCGGTCTAACCATTCCTCAGTTTTTGGACAGCTGCTTTGTCCCCTGCTCTTTGGTCCCACCAAAAGTACTTCAATAAATATTTTGGTCCTTGCTCTTTGTTAATGACCTCTTTGGGGAGTATGTGCCTTAGTAGTGGGTCTCTCGGGCATTTCGCTAGCTCCATAGTGCCTCCAACATGGACTATTTCCATCTTTTATCATCTCTGTTAAATTCTATAAGGTGAAACCTCAGAGTTCTGGTTTCTCTTGTTATTGGTAATTGAAACAGAATGGTTTATCCCTGTATGTCTTGGTTCCTTCTCCATTGGGATATGGCCCCTTTTCACCCTCATGGAGGACCATTTTTCTCTTCCTAGAATAGGAAGAGACATACAGACTGCATTTAAATTCGATGTCCTCCTCCTTTTTATCCAAAGAGCTCAAAACCAAAAATGGCTTCAGTTGCACAAAAAGCTTCTTTATTTAGGTGCCACCAGATATACGTTGGCCATTGAATGATTGTGTCTAAAGCTGCTGCGCACAAGCTATATCTTTATTTCTACCTCTAGAATTTAAAAAGGCAAAGCAAAGCAAAACTTGAGAATTTTAGCAACAACCTCAAGTTAACCTTAAAAAAAACCCAACAACAACAAACTCAAGCCAGCTTTAGTTCCCCAGATGCTAGTCTTATTCAGATGCCTCTTACTTCAAGAAGAGTGTGGGTCATAGTTTTAAAGCCGGAAGACTTAGGGAGCTTCTGATTCAACATCTTCATTTTAAAGATGAGGAAACTGAGTCCCAGGGTGGTGAGTGGCTGGCCCAGTCATAGACCTAGGGCTAGAAAGGACCTCAGAGGCCCTCTAGTTAAATATCCTCATTTTACAGATGGGGAAACTGAGGGAAGGTTAAGGGACTTGCTGAAGGTCACATTCTTAGTAAATGGCCAGGCTTTCACCTCTAACTCTATTGTCCCAAGAGCCTCAATGTTTCTTTCAGTTCTCAGTTCTGGAATCCCATGGTGCCATTTTAATTGGATGCCTCCCTTCCTGGAGGGTGGTTGGCTGCCCTGCTGCTCCCTGTTTGTCTGCTTTATAAGCAACAGGATCATACCTGCAGGAGCACATTTTATTAAATTTCACAACTAGAAAGAAGTCGGAGAAAAGGTGTGGCAGTGTTGTAATTCATTGGAATCAGGTCTGATGAGAGGCCTTAGTAAGGCTGAAATGATTCAACATTTCACTTAGCTGGGATGGCTCTCTCCTCTCTCCCCACCTCATCCCCAGCAAGTTCTGGGATTCAAAAATGGAGATGAACGGGACCCATACAAAGTGCTAGAATCACTCAACTTTCTGTCTCTCTTTCTTCCTCCTTTCCTGTCTCTCTCTGTCCCTGTCTCTCTCTGTCTCTCTTTCTTCCTCCTTTCCTGTCTCTCTCTGTCCCTGTCTCTCTCTGTCTCTCTTTCTTCCTCCTTTCCTGTCTCTCTCTTTCTCTCTCTTTGTCTCAATTCTCTCCACTCCCCCACCCTTAAATTTCACAATACACAGGACTTTGTAGTTAGGTGCTCTACAAACGCTGGTTGAAAAGAACCAATGAATTAACAATTAATTAAAACTTCCACCAGATGGCGCTAGTGCCTGATAATCATACTACTGTAAATGGAAGGTTTCAATTACTTTCGACTATTTGTACCCGTCTTCATTTTTATTTTAATAGATGCAACATTTTATTAACAACATAATTATGAAAAATACTTTCACTTTCTTACTAGTCTTCATTCTGATTCAGAAATAATATTTTAGAGGCTCATATTTTATTTATTAAGATATTCAGTTTAATTCAATAAACATTTATTAAATGCCTAATACATTCTCCTTTCTCTCTGTCTGTCTCTCTGTCTCTGTCTGTCTCTCTGTCTCTGTCTGTCTCTATCTGTCTCTGTCTCTCTCCCCCCCTCCTCTTCCCTCTCCTTTTCTTTCTCCTGTCTCTGTACATACATATACATACATGTAAAATATAAATCCTGGAGGGCAGGAAATTTTTATTTTGTCTCTGTATATCCAGTGCAGGAAATACTCATACACACGTATATGCATATACACACATCTGTAAATATATTTAAAATTATTCATATTGAAATATAATAAATGAATATATAAATATAACATAGAAAATGCATGTATTACATGGATAGATATACATATATTTATAATTTATATAGTACTTATTGTTTACAAAGCATTTTGCATATGTTAAATCATTTGAGCCTCACACTAACCCTATGAGGTAGGTGATACCATTATCCCCATTTTACACGTGAGGAAATTTAAGCTCAGAGAGGTTGACTTCTGCAGGGAGCAAAATGGATTAGTTGGCTTAATGAATTGGTGTCCCAAAAGTCTTAATGCAGTTTGAAGCTTTAATAGCTATTAAATCAATAGCTATTTTCCTATACAATTAAAGACTGATTTTAATTCCATTTTGCTAAACCTTAACCTAGATTTAACATTCCTAAATTTAATTATTAAAACTGAATTTAATATTAAACTTCATGGTTCCTTCCTCTTGTAAACTTCACCTACCACTTATATCCCAGAAAAAACTTGCCAAAAAGTCAAGTTTTTTGTCTTGTAGTTACCTTCACCTTTGGATGAGCAGCCCTGAAAAGGGCTATTCACCTTTCACCCAGCTTTCACTTGTGGCTTTAAAAAGCTGTAGCATGTACAAGGGCAGCACCCCAGTAAAACCATCTTGGAAGACAGGCTAATCAAAAACCCATCATTAAGATAGGGGGATGAAATGTTCTTTTCTCCAAGGGACACTCCCAGCTCAGGCTGAGGAATCCTCCAAGGATACCCCTTTAGGGAAGTCATAAAGTAAGTACCAGACCACTCATGGCCATTCGCTGGAGGAGGAAGCTAAGTTCTAGGCCTCTCATTATCATTGGTGAGTAGGAAGAGTGATACTTCCCATTCCAAAGGGGCCGGGGAAGCACTGTTTTATAAGGAACCAGTATCAGTAAGCGGCAAAACCAACAGTTACAAATAACCACAGCTGGATAAACCGGTAGTGGACTCTTCTCCACTAAAAGGATAACTAATGATTGAGATGAAATATGAGCTAAATCTCTCTAGCCATCACCTAGAGACTAAATGATCTAAATTAGTCTAACATAGACAGACTTCTTGAAGGGTCCCAGAATTTGACCTAAAAAGGTGACTTTCATTTGTGTGCACTGAATTTTTTTAAAGGAATTTTGTTAGCAAAGGCTTCTGTGCACGTCTTGCCATGTTATCTGCATTTTGTAAGTCAAACTAACTTTTTCCTGGAGTTTGGTCAGCTGAAAGCTTTTTATTTAGAAAGAATCTTTCTCTTTCTTCCTGACTTTGATCAAGTCAGGGAGGCAGACAAGAGAACACAGATAAGAGAGGCAGGGATCATTTCCCCTGCTCTGCAGACTTTTATGGCATCATAAACTAGTTAGAGACTAAGATGTAGGTTCTTTACAGTGAATTTCCAAATGGTAGTGTGAAAGTTTTTATGATATGGAAACTATGGTAATAAAATTGTAGCATGAATTTCCCCAACTCTAAAGTAGGAGGATAGGAATGTGAAACCTCTCCCATCTCTTGCTCAGGGTTAAAACTGAAAAGCCTCACCAATTGGTAAGAGAATGGGGGTTAGAGTGTGAACACAAAAGGAGTTGATTTTTTTGTGTGTGATTTAAAAGGGAAATAAATGAAAGTTATGGAGAACTGGGAGTGTCTCTACTAATCTTGGAAACCAAGCTAATAGGTAACCTTTGGATGTAAATTTTGAAGTACTACTAACCAATGGTCCTTGGGAAATTTATTTTTTTGAGATTTTAAATGTTACTGCTAGTGATTAAAAATACAATTTGATTTGGGTGGAATTTTGTTCTGAAACTAGGATGCTTGTGGTAAATCAGAACCTAATACAAAGTACATTTACTGTTTTGCATCAAGACAATAGTGGCTCAGAAACACCTGCATCAAAATCTGGTCTCAGAAAGTCATCTGTTGGGTGATTTTTAGGCAAATAACCTCATGTCTGCTTGCCTTAATGTGCTAATCTTAATAATAGCTTAATAATGTGCTAATGTTAATAATCATTCAATCATACCTGAATCCCAAACTGAGAATGGTATTAGATTAGAGTCCCAGGCAAAGTTTCACTGATCATAGCTTAGATCTGGATTCAATTATTATTATTTTCATGTTATTACAATAAGTGGCAATAAATGATAATAGTTAATAACTAGCAAAGGGGATAAAAATAGCGCTTGCTTACTGGGACTGTTATGAGAATCACGTGATTGTGAAATGCTGCACTATATACATGTTAATTATTATTTCCTTAATTGAATCTAATTATCCCATATTGGATAATTTGGAAATGTATAGAATTGGTGCCAGTTAGGAAAGCACTCTACCTCAACTTGCACATCAACTCTTTGGTAAATGTTAAATCTGTAACTAGAAGGGCTCGTTTTACAAGTCATGTCCACACTGATTCTTTTTTTATGTTCCTTTTTGGAGGGCAGTTGGGGTTAAGTGACTTGCCCAAGGTCTCACTGATTCTTTTTTAAGATTCTTCTTTTAGCATTTTGTTGGCTGTGTCTATCACATACAGGGTTTAGATCAGTGGTTCTCGACCTTCCTAATGCCGTGACCATTTAATACTCTTATGTGGGCGTTTCTGCATGTGGGTGGACCTGCCTGGAGACCAATAGAGGAGTGGTGTCTCTATTCCTAAGACCATTGGAAAGATGTGTTTTCTGATGGTCTTAGGCGACACTGTGACCCCTGTGAAAGTGTTGTTCGATTCCCAAAGGGGTCAAGACCCACAGGTTGAGAACCGCTGATTTAGATGAAGATAGAAACTTCGAGTGGTATGTAAAAACTTAAATTCTCTGAAGTTTCACATGAACTATGGGTTCTGAATTTGCTGTTCTCTTTGTTGCTCTGTTGTTAATAGAATTAGAACCATAATGTTTGAGCTGGTTTTTGCCACATGAATGAGTTATTGGAAAAGCAAAATCTAAGAGGCTGTACTAAATTGTATTGAATCTTATAACTGGCAGATTTTAGCAGAATTATCTCAGAATCTCTACAAGTAACCTGAACCAAAGAAGCAGATCTTCTAGGATAAGCCCCTCCCTTCAGAGCTGCTCTGAAAGCTGGTTCATTCCAGAATGCCCAAGAATGGATGTTTTCAGAAACCAGCATGAGATGTCTCAGGTCTAAGATAGGAGGTGCTAAAGAAATGGACGTTGGGAATGGGCTGCTAGGAAAGAGATTGCATGTTTGCCCCTACTTTTCATTCCTTCCTGGTACGATGTTGTTGCTGTAAGACCTGCTTACTGAAGGGGCCTGCCCCTATGAAGTTTGTCAATGCATCGGTTATGAGTGGTCTCAAAGACTAAGGGTTTAATTGTTACAGGATGAAGCCTGATGGTTTGGGGGCCATCCCTTCTCAAGTTAGTCCCATTAAAGTAGAATATCCAGGGGGCAGCTAGGTGGTACAGTGAGTAGAGCACCAGCCCTGAGGTCAGGAGGACCTGAGTTCAAATTCGACCTCAGACACTTGACACACTTCCTATCTGTGTGACCTTGGGCAAGTCACTTAACCCCAATTGCCCACCAAAAAGCAAAATAAAAATAAAAAAAATACAACAGGGGAAATGTTAAAAAAAATTATAGAATAAGATAATAAATTGGAAACAAAAAAAGACTTAAAAAAGTAGAATATCTGGGATAAAATGTCTTTAATCTCTATTGCTATATATTGGGAATTAGAACCATTATCAGAACAAACAGATTAATCCCCTTCCAACAGTGTCTTTGCTTCTGTAATCATTGCCTTAGCTTTACTAAACGTTACGGGGTGATAGAAATACATTATTTTATTAGACCTCAATTTGGAACTCTAATTCATCTAAATGATTCATGGGAGGTACAGCCTCCCAGGAGTCAAAGGGAGGAATTGTAAAATTGAAAATGGATTTTAATTCTTTTTTTAAGCCTTAGTCAATCTAGATTTGATTGTCTCTTAAAAGGTTCCTTCTTTTTATCAACTTCCCCCAATACCCACATCTCAGAGAAACTTGCCCAGTGGTCAAGCTTTTGTCTTGTACTTGCTTCTACCTTTGTAACCCCCACCTACCACCCACTCTCCAGAGAAACTTGATTCCCCTAAAAGGTAAAATATCAGTTTAAACTATCGTGGCAACTCCCATCTTTGTGAACCTTTGTCTTGGCTGTGATTATGGGGGTTTCAGAAGGAGAGGCTCAGATAACATAATCTCCGTTCTGACCATGTGCAGATAGCCAACCAGAAGAAGACATACCTATGTTGATTGAGATTTTTGCCCTGTCTGTCACCTTGCTAATTGTTATAAAAGCCTTCACTCAAGGTCTCTGGTCATTGAGAAGGCCATCGACTCGACTTATTGGTTATTTCTAGCCTAACAAATTTATTTTGTTCAGAATTTTGTGCCTCAGTTTATCTTAATTTGTACTGTAACTTTACAAGTCAGGAGACTGAGGTATAAAGAGCGGACTTATCTAAAGTCACAAAGGCAGTAAGTGATAGAGGTGAGATTTGAACCCAGGACCTCTGGTTTCAGAGCCAGTGTTTTTTTCTAGTGTTTTAATAGCTATCAAAGTTTCAAATGACTAAGGCTTTTGGGACGTGCTGTACTAATATAATTTCTACATTAACGATTATGCTGCGGTGGAGTCAGACAGATAGAGACTGGATCTTTTTTTTTGTTGTTGTTTTTTGTTTGGAGGGCAGTTGGGGTTAAGTGACTTGCCCAAGGTCACACGACTAGTTTTTTGTGTTAAGTGTCTGAGGCCGGATTTGAACTCAGGTACTCCTGACTCCAGGGCCGGTGCTCTATCCACTGCACCACCTAGTCGCCCCAAAACTGGGTCTGCTAAATGACATATAACTATCCCTGAAGGCTGCATAGTGATTTGGAAAACTGCATACAAACATCATCTATGTTTTGTTACATGTGTATTTTGTTAAATGCTTTGATTTTAATTTGGTCGGAGGGGCAACAATCGCAGGTCCCAGCTGTGTGTTTGACACCTCTTTGGTACATCACAGTAGATAGGGGATTGTCATCGGTCATATCCCACCTTTGACATGTCCTGGCTGTGTGACCCTGGGCAAGTCACTTCCAGTGCCAAAGGTAACTCTCTAAGGCGTTATATTTCAGAACAGGTGCATCGATATCTTTTTACAGTGACCTCTTCTTTCTACGTTAGCAATAACAATAACAGGCATTTTTATAGTGCTTTCAGGTTTGCAAACTGCTCCACACATTTTTATCCTTACAACAATCCTGGGAGGTAGGTGCTATTAGCCTCATTTTATAGTTGAGGACACTGGGGCAAACAGAAATGACTTGCCCAGGGTCAACTGGTTACTAAGCATCCAAGACCAGTTTTGCATTAGCCCCTGTGACACCTGGCTGATAGAACTTCCTAAGAAAATGTGTTCTACGCTGATTACATCACTAGTCTGGACTTCCTGATCAAAGGAAAAATAAATGTGCCACATCTTAGACTTCGGACAAGACCTAATAATTTTATAAAATTTTGCAAAGAAGCCAGGTAGTGTAGTGGATAGAATGCTGGAGCTAGAGTCACAGAGACCTGAATTTGAGGCCTGGCTCAGAAACTTACTTAGCTATGTGACCCTGGGCAAGTCATTTACCCTTCTGAGCCTCATTTCCTTCCTCTGCAAAAATAAGGAGGTGGGGTTGGCACAGTGGCCTCTGAGATCCCTTTGGCTTCTACAATCTGATGAGTGGATTCTCTGTTTCTGAGCCCCAATAATTCAGTCCTGCATCCATTTATGATTGTCCTCATTTGAGCGAGACCCGGAGGACCCTGAGAGGAAGGACAGGGCATTCCTCCCCAGAAGTCCGAGGGCGGCTGCCCAGCTGCCGGCTGATTCCAATCCTCTTAATTTTCTTCTCTCTGCTTCCTGCTTTTGGCTGTTTGGAGCTTCCTTCCATTGCTCAAGAGGTCAGTGAGCAGGTGAAAGGGGAGGAAGCGAAATTGAAATTGGCCACTGGCTCTTGGCTCTGGGACAATATTTGGACAGGGTGGAGGTCAAGAATACTGGCTGAAATCAAGTGTGTGGCTCTCACTGAACCCTCATGGCCATTATCGGGGAAGTACACTCACAAAATGGTAATCTCCCTTGTTATCATTGTGAATTAGCGTTCAGGATTTGTGGAATGTACTACTTTTTAAATTTTTTTTTTTTTGCTTTTTGGAGGGGGGGGAAGGCAGGCCAATTGGGGTTAAGTGACTTGTCCAAGGTCACACAGCTAGTAAATGTTAAATGTCTGAGGCTGGATTTGAACTCGGGTCGTCCTGACTCCATGGCTGGTGCTCTATTCACTGTGCCATCTAGCCGCCCCATGGAATGCACTTTGGGTGGCCTAGAGAAAAGGTGCTCTGTGAGGAAGGCAATAATTACTGTACAGAAGATACATAACTTGCAAGATTCCCACACTAAGGCAAATCTATTTTGTGAGTTGAGTGCTTAGCACAGTGCCTGGCACATAGCAGGGAATTTAATAAAGGTTTCTTGACTTTATTTGAATCAACTATAGAATAATAAGTAAAGGGAAGGGAGTGTTCTGAAAAAGAGTGGGCTGACATTTCCTAGCTGTGTGACCACGGTCAGATTGCATCCCTCTCTGGGTCTCCATCTCCTGATTTATAAAATGAGGGGGTCTGTGCTTCACCAGTGAAGTTGTGTGGCTTTTTCTTTAGGGTGAGCGCTGGTGAATACTTTCCAAGTTGGCCTGCCCATAGGGAGTACAGGCTCAGTCTGGGATATTTTGAGGAATTCCAAACTGGTCACATCTCTTCAATTTTTTCCTCACCGGGCACCACAGCTGCTGGAATTCTGGCAATCAGAAATTTATTCTGTTTGGTTTCCTTTCACTTGATTCTCTCTTAACCAGATTTCTGGGTGGGACAACATTGAACTAATTCACAGGAAGCTAATAGTGACTTAGTAGATTTGTTATCTTCCTAATAAGAGGAGGATTGTGAAAGAACGCATGCTTTAGACTCAGAGGGCCAGGGTTTGAATTCTATTCCTGTCACTTTCTCTATGATCTTGGGCCAGTGAACCCCTCAGAGCCTCATTTTCTCATTAGTAACAATGAGAATCAATCAATACAATCCCGTTCAGATCTAAATCACTGATTCCGTGAAAAGTGAATCATACAGAGGATGGGAAGAGGGCCTGTTTGTAACTATGGTCCAATAATAGATGGAATTTATATAGTATTTAACTACTCTTGAATTAGCCTTGCATTCCTGGCATAAATCCTACCTGGTCATGGTATATGATCATTGTGAGAGATTGCTGTAATCTCCTTGCTAGTATTTGTTTAAAATATTTGTATAGTATGCATCAGGCAAATCAGTTTATAGTTTTCTTTTTCTGTTTTTGCTCTTCCTGGTTTAGATATCAGCAACATCTTTGTGTCATAGAAGAAATTTGGTAAGAACTCCTTCTTTACCTATTTTTTTCAAATAGCTTATATAGTATTAGGATTAGTTGGTCTTTAAATGCTTTGTAGAATTCATTTCAAAATCCATCTGGTCTTGGTGACTTTTTCTTTATGAGCTCATTTATGGCTTGTTTAATTTCTTTGTATAAAATAGGGTTATTTAAGGATTCTACTTTTTTTAATTTGGACAATTTATATTTTTGTAAATATAACAAATTTTTATCTATTTCATTTAGATCATCAGTTTTAGGGGCATATAATTGGGCAAAATAACTCCTAATAATTGATTTAATTTAGTCTTAATTGGTGGTGCATTCATTTTTCATTTTTGATACTGAAATTTAGTTTTCTTTTTCCTTAAAAAAAATCAAATTGACTACAGTTTATTTATTTTACTGTTTCCCTTCCCCTATAAAACCAACTTCTAGTTTTAGCCATAAGTTTAATGATCTTCAAGCTTTTAATTTTATTAATCTCTCCTTTGATTTTTAGGATTTCTGTTTTGGTGTTTAATTGGGGATTCTAAATTTGTTCTTTTTCTAACTTTTAAATTGAACGTCCAGTTCATTGTTCTGCACTTTCTCTTTTTTATCGATGTAAGCATTTAGAGATAGAAATTTTCTCTTAAGCCCTGCTTTGGCTACATTCCACAAATTCCTGTATGCTTTCTCATTGTTGTCATTATCTTTAATGAAGTTATTGATCGCTTTTATGATTTTTGTCTTTGACCCATTCATCTTTTAGGAGTAAATTCTTTGGTTTCTATTATTTTTTAATCTATGTTTACAAGACCCTTTGTTGAATGTAATTTTTTTTTATTGCATTATGGTGCAAAAAGGATTCATTTAATATTTCTGCTTTTCTGCATGTGTTTGTGAAGTTTTTATGCTCCAATTTTTGCAAAAGTTCCATGTACAATTGAGAATAAGGTATGCTCTTTTCTATTTCCATTCAGTTTTCTCCAGATGTTTATCATATGTAACTTTTCAAAAATTCTATTCATTGCTTAACTTCTTTCTTATTTTATGGTTAGATTTATCTAATTCTAACAGGGGAAAATTGCGGCTTCCTACTAGTATAGTTTTACTGTCTGTTTTCTTTGTGACTAGTTTAACTTTTTCTTTAAGAATTTGGATTCTCTGTCATTTGGTGCCTATATGTTTTATATTGATATTACTTCATTGTTTATGATACTTCTTAGCAAAATGTAGTTTCCTTGGTTATCTCTTTTAATTAGGTATATTTAAAATTTTCTTTTGTGATCATGATTGCTGCCATTGCCTTTTTTATAAAATTATTTTTAAAATTTTCATTTTACAACCATCATTTCCACAAGATTTTGAGTTTCAAATTCTCCCTGTCTTTCCCCTACCTACCACCCTAAAACAACAATCCCACTGAATACCCTCTCTCTCAATCTGCTCTCTCCTACATTCTCCTCCATCCCCCCTCCACCTTTCCAGTAGGATAGGATAGATTTCCACACCCCAGTGTCTGCACATCTTATTTCCCAGTTGCATGTAATAATAATAA
>JAQQSW010015187.1:0-11943 GCA_028646575.1 Pseudocheirus occidentalis | reverse complement strand
GAGGTGGCAGTGACTATGGCAGTGGTAGCAGCTGTGGCAGCAGCAGCAGCTGCTTCCAATGCTCCAGGCCCACAGATGGTGGGAGGACTAAGCGGCTGATCAGAGGGCAATGGTAGAAATCTCTTTGCTGGTGCGGAGGCAGGTTTCCCTTGCTTTGTCCTGTTTAGATCTGGGTCGCTGGTGGTGGTCCTGGGTAAGGAGTGCTGGTGAGGCAGAGCTTTTGGTGGCTATGGAGAGGGAGTCCTCCTTACAGTTCTGAGGCAGGTACCTAGAAGTAACTCTGACAATGGCTATGCAAAACCCCAGAAATTTGGGACACAGCATTCTCTACTCTGGAAGTCAAATTCTACCATGGCAAAGAGCTCAAAAGCCAAGTAATTGACTGGGAAAATGAGCAAACTGAGGAAAAGAAATCAGACTATAGAGTCCTTCTTTGGTGACAAAGAAGATCAAAACAGAACCAGAAGAACACAACAAAGTCAAAACTCCTGCATCAAAAACCTCCAAGAAAAACATGAATTGGTTACAGGCCATGGAGGAGCTCAAAAAGGATCTTGAAAGTCAAGTAAGAAAAGTAGGGGAAAAATTGGAAAGAGAAATGAGAGTGATGCAAGAAAACCACAAAAAATGAGTTAACACTTTGCTAAAGGAAACCCCCAAAATACTAAAGAAAATAACACCTTAAAAATAGACTAACTCAACTCGCAAAAGAGATCCGAAAAGCCAGTGAGGAGAAAAATACCTTAAAAAGGAGAATTGGCCAGATGGAAAAGTTTCCCTTTCAATTATGTTAGTCTCCACTCAATTTTCAAGATTCTGTTATGGTGTTTAATTGGGTCTTTAAAATGCTTGTTTTCTCATTGTTTTAGCTAGTATTCCAAATATATTGATCTATTCTTTCTCTCTTTTATGTGTTTAATATTTCTTCTTTTCTACTGTTGCATGTGAGGTTTTTAGGCTCTAATACTTGGTCAGTTTCTATAAAAAATATATATATATATATACACACACACACACATGATCTACAGGTAGGTCCTTATTTAGTCTGCATGATTCAAGGTGTGAAGTGATCTTCGCTAGGCCTTATCACCAGTGTCCACAGACCTCTTTGTCTGTCTCTCAGTGTTGACCTGGGCTTGAATAAATGACTCACTGTGATTTGTTTTCTTGGGTTTCCTCATTTGAACTTGGACTGGAACTTCTTTCTAGATCTTTGTTGTAGGGGAGAGCTAGGCTGTATTACTTTCTCTTACTCTACCGTCTTGACTGGTCACCTGTTTTTCAGAATGATAAAACAGCATTAAATATGATTGGTTTCAGGGACATATTTCTATGCTTTGAACTCTTTGTGACTTTGGTACAGATGACACCACTGTGTCTTTCTAATTATGAGTCTTTCTGAAATGAGGCTGGCATCCAAATAGCTCATTTATCTTTTAGAAGCACTATTTCCTAGTGCTTGTTCTCTACAATGATAGTCTTGAAGAATCCAGTGACATTGCTAACGTGGAACAGAATATTGTAGTAGACCTATAACGTACGGAAAATAAATCTATTTTAGATTCATTTGAAATTTTCTTCAGTGTAACCAACATAATTATTTTATGATTATTTTGCTAATGACATTAGATGTCATAAAGCTTTATTTCTTTTTGGTAGGTATATGCTGGGCCTTTCAGCTATCCCAGCAATAATACAGTTCCTTGGATTTCTCTTTCTACCGGAAAGCCCAAGATGGCTCATTCAGAAAGGACAGACTCAGAAAGCTCGGAGAATTTTGTCACAGATCCGAGGCAACCAGACAATTGATGAGGAATATGATAGTATCAAAAACAATATTGAAGAAGAGGAAAAAGAAGTTGGTTCAGGTATGTTGGTTTTACAGTTGTATTTTTTTCATAAAAAGAACGTGGAGTGATTTCATTCTTAAATTGTGTTCTTTTAGTAATGTGGTATCTCTAAAAGATAATAGAATTATAGACCTAGAGCCAAAAGCAATGCTGACATTCAGTCATTTTGCAGTAATGTCTTGCTCTTTGTGACTTCATCAGGGAATTTTCTTGGCAAACTGGAGTGGTTTGCCATTTCCTTTTCCAGAACATTTTACAGATGAGGAAACTGAGGCAAACAGGATTAAACGATTGGCCTACTGTCGCATAGCTAGTAAGTATCTGAGGCCAGATATGAACTTGGGGAGATGCCTTTCTGACTCCAGGCCCAGCATTCTGTCCACTGCACCACCTCGTTGCCCTAAATTAGACCTGTGAAGTTATCTGCTCTAACCTTCTCCATTTATAGATAAGGAAATTGATACCTAGATAGTACAAGTTATTTGCCCAGTTCACACAACTTGTTCCTCTGACTACAAATCCAGCCTCTTTTCCACTAAATATATAGCTAAACCAAAACAAATTATTAATTTGAATAATAACTCATTCATTTCTTTACTGTTTATGAAGAGTTTTATACACACGCACACACATGCATATACACACTATATGCTACCTAGAATTTCATTCTATTTCACATTGATCATTGTAGTTAAAAGCTAATTGGGTATTGTATATTTAAATTAACTTCCATAGTAACATTTATATGCCATAGAAATTACTTTGTGTATTAGGTATTATTTTACTTTCAATTTCATTTTGAAATTATACCATGATAGTATTCCATCGCAATCATATACCATACCTTGTTCAGTGATTTCTCAATTGATGGGCATCCCCTCAGTTTCTAGTTTGTTGCCACCAGAAAAGGAGCTGTTATAAATATTTTTGTACATAAAGGTCCTTTTCTTTTTTCTTTAATATCTTTGGAATACAGATCTGGTAGTGGTATTGCTGGGTCAAAGAGTATGCACCATTTCATATCTCTTTGACCATAGTTCCAAATGGCTCTCTAGAAGTTCACAACTATCCTAGTTCACAACTAGAAGTTCACAACTATCCTAGCAGTGCATTAGTGTTCCAATTTTCCCATCTTTCCAACATTTATCCTTTTCCTTTTCTGTTGCATTAGCTAATTTGAGAGTTGTGAGGTGGTATCTTAAAGTTGTTTAATTTGCATTTTTCTAATCAATAGTGATTTAGAACATTTTAAAATTTGACTAAAGATAGCTTTGATTTCCTCACCTGAAAACTGCCTATTCATATGTCTTGACAATTTATCAATTGGGGAATGATTTATATATTTATAAACATGACTCATTTTTCTGTATATTTGAGAAATGATATCTTTATCAGAGATACTTGTAAACCCCCCCCCCAATTTTCTGCTTTCCTTATGATTTTAGTTGCATTGGTTTTTATTGTGCAAACATTTAAAATAATCAAAATAATCTATTTTACATTATACAGTACTCTAATTCTTCCATTCTCTGTAGATCCGACGGGTAGACTTTTCCTTGCTCTTCTAATTTGCTTATGTTTTTACCTATACTTAAATCATGTACCTTATTGAGGTATATGGTGTGAGATGTTGGTCTATATTCTAGTTTATGGCATATTGTTTTATAGTTTTCCCAGCAGTTTTTGTCAAACAATGAGTTTTTGTTCCAAAAGCTTAGATCTTTGGGTTTATCATATTCTAGGTTTCTGTGGTCATTTGCTGTAATGTAATGTGTATCTGTTCTATTCCACTGCTCTACCACTCTTTTTCTTAGCTAGTATCAGATTGTTTGATGATTACTACTTTATAATACAGTTTGAGATGTAGACCACTGGCCTTCATATATTTATTTTTCATTAATCCCTTTGATATCCTTGACTTTTTGTTCTTCCAAATGAATTTTGTTATTATTTTTTTCTAGCTTTATAGAATACTTTTTTGAAACTTTGAGTGGTATGGCACTGTATAAATGGACTAATTTAGGTAGAATTGTAATTTATAATATATTGGTTTGACCTGCCCATGAATAATTGATATTTTTCAAAGTATTTTGATCTGACTTTATTTGTGTGAAAAGTATTTTGTGGTTGTTTTCATATAGTTCCTGGTTTTGTTCTTGGTAGGTAGACTCTCAATTATTTTCTATTGTCTACAGTTATTTTATGTATATTTTTTGCTTTAAATAATATTTTGCTTTTTCCCATAACTTTTTGTCAAGAAAAATTTTTACTATTCATTTTTTTTGCAGGGGCAGTTGGGGTTAAGTGACTTGCCCAAGGTGACATGGCTAATAAGTGTTAAGTGTCTGAGGCTGACTTTGAACTCAGGTCCTCCTGACTCCAGGGCCAGTGCTCTATTCACTGCACCACCTAGCTACCCCCCCCCCCATACCATTCATTTTTACAAGATTTTGAGTTCCAAATTTTTCTCCCTCCCTCTTTCCCCTACTATCCTCTCTTCTGCAAACTATAGGCAGTATGATATAGTTTATACATATGCTATTGTATAGAATATATTTCCATATTCATCGAAGTTGTGGAAGAAGAAATAGAGCTAAAGCAAAAGAAAAATATGAGAAAGAATGAAGTGAAAAATATGCGTAGTTCTGCATTTAGAGTCCATCAGTTCTTTAGCTGGGTATGGATGCCATTTTCTTTCCTGCCTTCTTTGTATTTGCCCTGAACAATTGTATTGCTAAGAAAAACTGAGTCATTCAGAGTCAATCATCACACAATGTTGCTGATACCATGTGCAGTTTCCTGGTTTATTCATTTCACTTTGCATCAATTTGTACAAATCTTTACAGGTTTTTCTGAAAGGTGCCTGTTTATCATTCCTTATAACACAATAAGAATTCGATTATATGCATGTAACAACTTGTTCAGCTATTGATCAATTGATGGGTCTCCCCTTAATTTCCAATATTTTGCCATCATTAATAGAGCTTCTATAAATATGTTTGCACATATAGGTCCTTTCCCTTTTTTTATGATCTCTTTGGGATACAGACCTAGTAGTGCCTTGCTGGATTAAAGGGTAAGCACAGTTTGATTGCTCCTTGGTCATGGTTCCAAGTTGCTCTCTACAATGGTTGGATCAGTTCTCAACTCCACCAGCAGTGCATTAGTGTCCCAATCTTTCCCACATTCTTTCCAACATTTATCCTTTTCCTTTTTTGTCATATTAGCCAATCTTATTGGTGTGAGGTTGAATGTCAGAATTGTTTTAATTTGCATTTCTCTAATCAAAAGTGATTTAGAATTCATGGTTTGTCTATGTTGTTTTCTCCATTTGAAAACTGCCATTTGTCAATTGGAGAATAACTTGTATTCTCATAAATTTGACTCAGTTCTCTATATATTTGAGAAAGAAGGCCTTTATCAGAGATAGTTGCTGTAAAGATTGTTTCCTTCTAAACTTGGTTGCGTTGTTTTGTTTGTACAAAAGCTTTTCAGTTTAATATGTTCAAAACTATTCTGCATTTCATAATGCTCTCTTTCTCTTGTTTGGTCATGAATTCTACCCTTCCCCATAGATCTGACATGTAGACTATTCCTTGCTCTCCTAATTTGATTGCTCCATTGTCTATGGTGCCTTTTATTTTTTTTTTCATTTATTTTTTATTTTATTTTTTGGAGGGGGAAGGTAGGGCAATTGGGGTTAAGTGACTTGCCCAAGGTCATATAGCTAACTTTTTGTGTTAAATGTCTGAAGGCAGATTTGAACTCAGGTCCTCCTGACTCCAGGGCTGGTGCTCTATTCATTGTGCCACCAGCCTCCACTATAGTGCCTTTTAGCAAGAAGTAGTTTCCTTCCTTGTCTCTTAATTAGGTCAGATTTTTCCTTCTATTTTGTCTAAGATCAAGATTGCTTCCCCTGGATTTTTTTTTTTACTTTAGCTGAAATGTAATAGACTCTGCTCCATCCCCTTACCTTTACTCTGTGTATGTCTCTCTGCTTCAAGTATGTTATTTGTAAGCAATATATTGTAGGTCTGTGGTTTTTTCCTTTGTTCTGTTTCTGCATAATTTTGCCAGGTAAGTGATTCTTGATTGCAGTCTTAGCTCCTTTGTCCTCTAGAATATCATGTTCTGTGACTTCCAGTCATTCAAAGTTGCAGCTACCAAGTCCTGTGTGATCCTGATTGTGATTTTCCGATATTTGAATTGTTTCTTTCTGGCAACATGTAATATTTTTGGCTTGATCTGATAGTTCTGAAATTTGTCTGTAATGTTCCTTGGGCTTTTTATTTTGGGATCTCTTTCCTGAAGTGGTCAATGGATTCTTTCAATGACTATTTTGCCGTCTGGTTCCTGATAATGTCTTCATCAGGGCAGCTTTCCTTAATAATTTCTTGAAAGATGCTAACTATGTCTTCCTTTGGATTTTGGCAATGATTCTGATATTGTGTCTTCTGGATCTATTTTCCAGGTCAGTTGTTTTCCCATTTTTTTCATTCTTTTGAATTTGTTTGATTGATTCAAGACATCTCATAGAGTCATTAGCTTCCACTTGCCCATTTCTAACTTCTAAGGTGTTGTTTTCCTCAAGTAACTTTTGTATTTTCTTTTCCACTTGACCAATTATATTTTAAGGAATTGTTTTCATCAGTGCATTTTTGTATATCCTTTTCCATTTGGTCAATTCTTTTTTTAAAGCAGTTTTCCAAGCTGTTGACTCTTTATTTTCATAATTCTCTTGCACCATTCTCATTTCTTTTTCCAATTTTTCTTCTACCTCTCCTGTGTGATTTTTAAACTCCTTTTTGAGTTCTTCCATGAGATATTTCTGGGCTTGAGACCATTTCCTCTTTTTCTTTGGTGTTTTACCCAGGGATGTTTTGACATTGTTGTTCTCTTCTGAGTGTGTCTTGGTCTTACCTGTCACCATAATAGCTTTCTATGATCAGATTTTTTTTTTGCTCATCTTTATTTTTTTTTTTTTGACCTTTTTCCTTCTAAATTTGAGCTCTGCTCCTAGGGTGGAAAGGGCACTGTTTCATGCTTCTTGTGCCAGTGGCTGCAGACCCTGGCTGTTTACCTGGTACAGCAATGATATTCCCCTGAGGCCCATGCAGGACCTGTCATGGCCAGCTCAGTCG
The DNA here is from genome assembly GCA_028646575.1 of Pseudocheirus occidentalis. Classification (NCBI taxonomy): domain Eukaryota; kingdom Metazoa; phylum Chordata; class Mammalia; order Diprotodontia; family Pseudocheiridae; genus Pseudocheirus; species Pseudocheirus occidentalis. The sequence goes on along the minus strand of JAQQSW010015187.1, from coordinate 4,952 downwards.
GGAGAAATTAGACCAGCTAATCTCTCATAATTTAGGGATGCATTGAATAATGAGGCGAGAGTCAGAGAGATGAATAATGGCTCCATTTAATCTCCCAGAGACCAAAACTTAAAAATTTAAAGTAAAGCGTGCAGAGTACATAGATTGGTGGCTGTACCAATCCCTATCCAAATATTGCACGTGATCACCTCATGCACTGATGACTCTGTCCAATCTGGACCATGGTGGGGAAGGGCCAAACCAGCCATCGTAGCTATACATCACAGAGTGAACGGTTCTGTGAGAATATCCTTAGGTAGCAACCTTGAGACCCCTGCATGTTTTGTCTCATAGCTGGAGCAGAGTGTGAGAATGTTTGTGTCCAGAAGGTCTCAACATCCCTTGCGTCTGATGCTGTGTTGAAGCAGGGGCTGGCTTTGCTAGAGGCTGTAAAAGTGTGGCAATGTACCTGGTACTGAGTTGGGGTCTTAGTGGTGGTGTTTGGCATGTGTTAAGACCAAGTGGGGTTTTTCTGTGTTTCCCTGTGGCTGCACTGATGCATGTGGAGGTCTGCTCTGGAGGATGCCTGTTTGTGCTGGGCTGATGCTGAAGCACATGAAGGTCCAGCCCCTGGAGAATGCCTATTTGCCCAGGGCTATGTTGAAACGTCATGGTTCTGGGAGCTAGAGTCTGCTAGTTCCCCTGGCTGTGCTAAGAGGGTCCTGGTATTTCTGTTTGCTTGCTCCTCCACAATGGGGCTTAGGATCTCCCATGTCTTTGCTGAGTCGCATCTTGCTGTTAGAATTCTGGGATGCTTCCTATCCTAGAATGGACTCTTTTACCCAAGTGAGACGGACCTTTCTTGCTTATCCTCCAAGTCTCCCAGACTAATGACTGAGCCATTCTGTCTTTCCACTGGCTCTGATGTTCTAGGATTTGTTCTGGGGTGCTATTTTGTGGTTGTTTAAAAGTGGGAGAGGCAAAATGATTTACTGCTTACTTTGCCTTCTTGGTTCCTGTAAGTCTGTGTTGTCACTCTCTTTAGTTATTTTAAATGAAACATCTGGTTCTATACCTTGCTGTTGGACTTTGTTGGTAATATGTAGAAATATTGATGATATTTTTAAACATATATTTTGTGTCTCAAAACTTTGCTAAAGTTGTTAATCATTTCTTATAGTTTTTCAGTTGATTCTCTAATATTCTCTAAGTATTCCATCATATTATCTATGAAGAAAGATAGTTTTGTTTCCTCATTGCCTATTCTAATTCCTTCAATTTCTTTTTCTTCTTTCATTGCTATAACTAACATTTCTAGTACAATATTGAGTAATAGAAGTGATAATGGGCATCTTTGCTTTATCTCTGATTGCATTCAGAAAATTTGTAGCTTATCTCCATTACAGATAATGCTTGCTGATGGTTTTAGATGCATATTACTTGTCATTTTAGGGTAAGCATCACTTATGACTATGTTCTGTAGTGTTTTTAATAGAAATGGGTGTTGTATTTTGTTGAATACTTTTTCTGCATCTGTTGAGATAATGATATGTTTTCTGTTGATTTTACTATTGATATAGTCAATTGTGCTGATAGTTTTCCTAACACTGAGTCATTCCTGGTATAAATCCCATTTGATTACAGTGTATTATCCTGGTGATGAATTGCTGTAATCTGCTTATTTAAAATTTTTGCATTAGTATTCATTAGGGAAATTGGTCTATACTTTTCTTTCTCTGTTTCAGCTCTTCCTGGTTTAGCAACGTATTTGTGTCATAAAAGGAATTTGGTTGGACTCCTTCACCTATTTCTCCACATAATTTATGTAGTATTGGAATTAATTGTTCTTTAAATGTTTAGTAGACTTCACTTACAAATCCATCTGGCCCTGGAGATTTTTTCTTAGGGAGTTCATCAATAGCTTGTTCAAATTTCTTCTTCTAAAATTAGGTTAAGTATTTGATTTCTCTTCTGTTAATCTGGGCAATGCATATTTTTGTAAATATTTACCCATTTTACTTAGTTAATCAGATTTATGGTCATACACTTGGTTAAAATAGTTCCTAATCATTACTTTAATTTCCTTTTTAGTGGTGGTGAATTCACCCTCTTTATTTTTGATACTGATAATTTGGTTTTCTTCTTTTTTAAAAATCAAGTTACTGAAAATTTATCTATTTTATTGCTTTTTAAAAATGAAACCAGCCCATAATTTTGTTTATAAGCTTAATAGTTTTCTTACTTTCAATTTTATTCATCCCTCCTTTGATTTTAAGAATTTATTTTTCTAGTTTTTTTAGTTGCATGCCCAATTTATTGATCTATACTTTCTCTATTTTATTGGTGTAAGTATTTAGAGATATAAAATTTCCTCTAATTACTGCTTTGGCTACATCCCATAAATTCCAATGTGTTGTCTCATTATTATCATCCTTTTTGTGGAAATTATTGATTGTTTCTATGATTTGTTGTTTGACCCACTAATTCTTTAGGATTAGATAATTTAGCTTCTTGTTAATATATTTTTCATGTTTTGATTATAATTTTTGTTGAATTTAGTTTTTATTGCATTGTGTTCTGAAATGGATACATTTCATATTTAGGCCTTTCTGCACTGAGCTGTGAGATTTTGAAATTGGGACGAACTTTAGACAAGGTGACCAGGCAATAATGTATTGCAGTTGTTCAGGTATAGAATGATAAGAATCTGAACCATAATGGTTGTTGTATGAGTAGAGAGAAAAAGTCTTTTTTTTTTTTTTTGCTTTGTGGAGGGGGGAATGCAGGGAAATTGGGGTTAAGTGACTTGCTCAAGGTCACACAGCTAGTAAGTGTTAAGTATTGGAGGCCAGATTTTAACTCAGGTCCTCTTGACTTCAGAGCTGGTGCTCTATTCACTGCACCACATAGCTACCCTGAGAAAAAGTCTTTTAAGACAAATCTTGTGAAGGTAGAAACAGGAAGACTTGAATATGGATTATTTATGAGGGATGAGTGTTAAGTGAGGAATCAAGGTGACAATTGAGGTTGTGAGACTGAGTCACTGGGAGGATATTTGAAAGAAAGGTTGAGTGGAACAGGATAAAGAACTGTGATTGGGGCGTAGTGAATTTGAGGTATCTAAAGGACCTTTGGTTTGAGATGCCCAACAAGCAGTTGGTAATTTCAACTGGAGATGAGTTGTATTAACTTTGCTTATTCACTGGCTTTTCAAATTCTTATAATCAAAATTATCTATTTCATATTTTGTAATTATCTATATCCCTTGTTTGGTTACGAATTCATTCCTTATCGATAGAAAATATGTAATCTATTTCTCTTATACTTTTTTGTGACCTAATCTTTGATATCATGGTGTAAGAAGCTGTTTAAAGCAAATTTCCACCAAACTTTTTTCAAGTTTTTGTGGCAGTTCTTATCAAATAGGAAATTCTTTTAAAAGTAATTTATATATTTATGTTCATAAAAAACTGTTTTACATATTTCTGATTCTCCAGTTTAGTCTGCTGCATTTGCACAATTTTTCTTTTTTAAAAAATTAGTATGAAATGTTTTTGATAATTGATGCTTTATAATATACTTGGAGGCATGAAACACCATTCCCACTTCATTCCCAATTTTTTCCCCATTATTTCCTCTGATTCTGGGTATTTTTTTCAAAACAAATTTGCTATTATTTCATACAGATTGGCAAACCTTCCTTTTGGTAGTTTGATTGGTATAGCATTAAATCTGTAAATTGACTTTGATATTATTGTCATTTTCATTATATTGGCACAGACCAAGTAAGTATGAGCCCTTGAATATTCCTTTTGCTATTTATGTAGTTCTTTGCTTCTTTAAATACCATCTTGAAATAGAATCTCTACTATATTGAATGTGTGTTGGTATACAGACTTACAAATGCTTCATGTACTTTGTAGTCACTTTGTAACTTTCTTTTATTGCATATGAGATATCATCATCATCATCATCATCATCAATTATTGTCACATGGAAATTTTGCTGGGATTATTTTTCATCCTGTAACTTTGCTGAAACTATTGTCTCAGTCATCTGATTTGCTAGGATTTTCTGAGAGAAACAATCATGTTCTCATCAAATGGGGATAAACTTCTTCCCTATTTGATTATCTTTATGCCTTTAATTTCTCTCCCTTATTGCTATTGCTAACATTTATAGAACTTTTAAAAATAATGGCAAGAGGAAATTTATTTCTGCATTTATTGGAAAAGCTCTTAATGTATCCCCACTGCAAACTATACTTTCTTTTTTAAAGCTTTTTGAAGATGGATTTACTCAGTGTTACTTAAGAAGTAATATATTAAAAATATAAGTAGTTAAAGGAAGCAGCACAGTCTAAATTTTTAAAAAATAAAATGTAAAATATAGCTGAGAGCACATTCTTTGAAGTTAGGTCTCTGATTTGTATGCTTTAAAGTATATTTTCACTTAATTTGTTAGTAATATAGGAAAACTATTTTAGAACATTTATATCAATTTCCATTTTTCTCCTCCTGTTTCCTGGGAATGTTCCATATTTTAGGAAACAGACACATAAAAGTTATGCTCTGACCCATTAGTGAGGGAACACTTCCCCTGACCATGAGTTCTTCCATGTTTTTAAGTTCTTTTACTTTTACAGTTGTCCCAAAGCCTGACTCTATTGTAATGCACTTGTCAGTGTCCCTTCCCTCAAGATTGTTACATCTTCAGTAATGATAGTCCTGGTAGAGTAAGGAAAACACTCAAGTATCATTGCATTATCATTAAGCCATTCATCAAGTTTTAAAAATGTATATTTTTCTTTACCAGATTGTAATAGCTTCTGAACAAAATATATTGTTGAAATCCTCATCTCTAGAATCTGGATATCCAAGTTGTCTATCTGTGAAATCCCAGAAGTCTTGGTGCACTTTTTTATGTAATAAATTTTATTTGTTTCTTGTTTACATCATTCATTTTAATGAGAT